>VSMD01057128.1:0-25930 GCA_008750895.1 Mirza zaza | reverse complement strand
CACAATTCACTATTGCACGGTCATGGAAACAACCCAAGTGCCCATCAATTCATGAGTGGATAACTAAAATGTGGTATATGCTCACAATGGAATATTACTCAATCCTAAGAAATGACAGTGAGGTAGCACCATTTATGCTATCCTGGATTAAGCTTAAGCCCGTTATCCAAAGTGAGGCGACACAAGACATGGAAAATGGGCTCCACATCTACTCGCCATCAAATTGGTACTGACTGATTTAAACTTTGGTTTTCAAATGGTGGCAATGCTCACCAGAGATTCGGTGTGTGTGGGGGGGCCCAACCTTAAGGATGGGATGAGCAATATGGAGGGGGAGGGCATACCTCTAACCCTTCTTAGGGAGAGGCAAAGATATATAATGTAACCAAAATGCTAAAAAAAAAAAAAATCAAAAAACTTTTTAACAGGTGGTGGGCAGGCAGGTGTGGAGAGGAGGAAAAGGGTGTGTGCTTCCATAAAGTGTATGATGCACACCACCAGGGGAATGGTCATATCCGGGGAAGGGAGGGGGCAGGGGCAATATTTGTAACCCTAACAATATTTGTACCCCTAACAATATTTGTACTTCCATAATATGATGAAATAAAAGGAAAAAAAAATAGATTCATATGGCACATGTATGTGTGTGTGTGTAAGAAACAAGAAACAGTTTTGCACAGTGCTTGACACAGTAACCAGTGAGTCAGTCTTTCAATGTTTGTCACTATCGTCATCATCATTGTCATCTTTATATTGAGTTTAACCATCTGTGTTTTTATCTCCCAGACCCCAGTTGTTGTGCTGTGCAGCGGAAAATACAATCCAAGCCAGTGTTGATTAAAAACATTGAAAAGTCATAGTCTATAAATTTAGCTGAATGCTTGATGCTTCCTGGGAGTTTTATGTCTCTCACTTATACCTTCTCCCATTCTTTTCACAACCCCGTCTCCCTCCTCTCACTCTGAAATGTGAATGCCACCTCCTACTTTACACAGAATATGATATCTGTGATGGGATCTCCTTGAAAATATGCCTGCATCTACAACTATCCCTCCATCTTCTTTCCTGCTGCAGTGTCAGAATTATTCCTCTTCCTTTCTTGGGCATTTCTTACTTCCATGCCCTGGATTTTGATTTTCTTGGGGACCTTACCCCCATCTCTCATAACAGTATCTCTACTGTATCTTATATTTGTCCATCTCTTCTTTTTCTGGTTCAACATTCGCTTATTAATAAACAAAGCCAAACAAAAACATTTGCCAAGTCAAGGCTCCTCTTCGTCCTGCATTTAGTCATCCATGCATTCATTGCTGTATTCAACGTTTTATTTGAATGTGTACATTGTGTTACATACCTTGCCAGCGGTTGGAGACATGATGATCAGCAGTGGGGAGATGGCCCTTGTTTTCATGGAGCTTACAGTGTAGGAGAGAAAGAGTACTCAAAAATAGTTCAGAAAATAATTAACTAAATGTAATAATTAATAACTACAACATTAAAAATGTCAAAATGCTAAGAGAACATATAATAGAAGCATATAGGGACAGTTTGCTGAAAAAGTTGTATGTAAATGATTTTGAAGGTTGAACAGGGTTAGCAGGCAGTTAGAGTTTTTAAAAGTAGAGGAATAGGGAAAAATGCCTGGCAGAAAGGCCAAAATGTACAAAGGTCTTGAAGCTAAACATAGGAGAAAAGCATGGGATTTGGAATAAACCGGCCTGATTTGAATCCCAGCCCTGCCTCTGACCATGTGGCATGGTGTGATCATAAACATGAAGTCATAGAACCCATCTGAAGATCCAAGAGTTAGATACAGTTTTACTGTACTGCATGGATAGTTTGATTGTTTACATATACTATCCTGTTCAGCCCTTGTGATAGCTCTAGTTATTACCACCTCCAGTTTTAAATGTGGAATCAGAAACCCACAGGACTTGATTGGCCCAAGGATACAGACTATTAATTGTTAAGATAGATTTTAAACTAAGCCTTTTTGAGTAAACGATGTTACCTTGATTTGAGTATATAGTAGGTCCTTGATATTATTTCCTTTCTTTCTATTTCTTTGTTTTTCTCTTCCCTTTGATCTGACAAGTTCATCATCCATTCGTTGCAATGCATCACATTCATACCGATTTTTTTCTGCAATACTTTTCAACATTGTTATTAGGTTATTATACTAGTAAAATAGGATTATTTGTTAATCAATCTTTGTTATTAGATTATTGCACTGTTAAAATAGGGTTGTGGTTGATTTTTAAATTGTTGAAGATATTTTCCTTTTCTCTTTATCATTGCTCTTTGCTACCACAGTTAGAATGTCACAGCAACATGTTGAGATTCGGCTTCCTTATTTCTGACGTAAGGGATTTGAACTAGATAAGTATGGTCATTTCTACCTCTACCAGGTTGTGAATGTACATTTCTGGAATTTCTGTGTAACTTAATTTTCAAAATTTTACTTCTTTATCAAATAGTAGTTATAGTTTATGCCTTCATGAAAATAAGCAAATGAAAATAATTCATATAGATATCTTGTTTCAGGATATGCAATTTATATGTAGAAGATTGCATCTAATTTGGTTACTATTTTATGTAGAATAAATTTATAAGTCAAAACATTCGAAATTTACATTATGACATTTAACTTGTCTTAATATTTTATATTAATACATTTTAATTGTGTAATGTCATCTGTGATGAACTACACCAGTAAAATTTGCCCATTTTTATTATGTAGGATGTTATTTAATCATGGAATCAAAAATGTCTTTCTCGCTAAGATAGTCTTTCAAGCCAAGATAAACACCAAATGTCCCACTTGTATTTGTTTTATTTATGATACTCATAAAATAGTATGACTACAGATTGTGCATAGAGTAATTTATATTTTGCTAATGCCAAAATCTGTAAATGGTATTGGATATGAAGTAAAACTATGTTTGTAAGGCAATATTTAAACAGAGAAACAGATAACAGAAAGTGGAAGACAACTTCAGGTAGATTTTTTTTATTCTCTTAATATCTAATTCATAACAAAGTCTTCTGAAAGGGTCAGTATCCAATTAAACTCTTGTACTAAATGTTGAACACAGAAGCAGTTACTTCTTTACAGAAAACATGCCTTCTGGAAACTTCTATAACACATGTCAAGTTATAGGATAAAAAAGCACATTTGTTATCCTAGTTCAGAAATAATTGCTTGCCATTAGGTTGGTAGAGGAACGTAAATTTTACTCATTTCTGTCAGCTAGCTTGTCATATTCCTAAACTCCATCTCCATCTGCCCCTCCAGTGACAAGCCGAATATCATTTTGCCTTCCACCAAAATGATAATGACTCGTAAATGTAAATTTCATTGAAACCACACGTGTGGAAACATTTATTAAATCTTTTTTTTTTTTTTTTTTTTTTTAGGAATAGAGAAGTCAGATGGGTTGATCTTTGTTCACCAACATTATATGTAAAAAACCTCATCCAAACTCATTTGCTTTTCTTGTTAAAATTGTGTAAACATATTATTGACTTTTTTCTTTTTTTTTTTTGCAAGAATTATACATGCACTTGGCTGTCAGGCTTTAGACATAACAGTGTCGCAGAAGGGGTACTTACTATGCCTTCCCCTAGACTGGGAGAAGGGGTGGTGGAAAAAGCCACCTGCATGTGCCCTTGTGCCAGGATTCTCATCTCTGAGCCCAGAAGCCATATTTTAGCACCACAGACTCTGACTCCAGGGAAAAGTTTTAATAAAAATAGCTGTTATTTCCAAAGTACTTACTGTTTTTGTTTTTCTCCCCCTAACATTCACCAAGTCCTTGCTATCTACCAAGCTCTGTTCTAAGTAACATATACATATTAACTCATTTTAATCCTCACTATAACCCTTTGAGATATTATAGATACTGTGATGATGCCCATTTTGCAGATGCAAAAACCAAGGAACAGAGAAATCTTATACATATACGTGGTGAGGGGTGAAGCCAGGATTTGAACCCTGGCAATATGGCCCAGTGGAGCTATCCCTGTTCATCACGACATGCTTTTATCTTTCGACATATGCTCTCATTCAGTCCTGAGAAAAACCTAATCAGGCAGGATGAGAAAACTGATGCTCAGAAAGGTTAGATAGTGTTCACAAGGGGATGCAGCTATACACCTAACAAGTGGCAAGGCAATGCCTGTCTGAGGCTAAAGCACATGCTCAAAATACTTTGGGATGTAGTAAGACCTGCTGGCTCACCTGTCCATTCCCTGCAAGGCAGTGCCCTTCTGAAGGGTGACAAGATAGGGAAACCCCACAGGGCTGCTCCCACTGCAGTCCATCCCATTCCTGGCAAAATCCTACTGGGAGGCTGAAAAACTGGCAGTGCATAGTCACTGCTGTGTCGTGCCAGTTCTGAGGATAGAGGAAGACAACAGAGGGAGCTGGGCACTCTAGTACAAACCCCTTTTTTTTTTTTTTTTTTTGTATTAGGTACATTTGTTATTATGCACATTCAAGCTGTTCATCTAGCTTTTTTTCAAAAAGAAAAAGGCAATGTAGTTTTCCTATAAAGATATGATATCCTTCCACATCAGTCTTGCATTTACCCTTGAGGATAAGAATTCTTGCTGATAAGAAGTGAGCTATAAAATATGGATACCATGTCTCAAGTATTTAAGGATAAAGCGATAAACATGCAGATGGGGCCATTAATGAACATTAATTGCTTTAAATTAGGTTTTATTGTGCAGTGGGTAAATTGGAAAGTACACATTTGCATTGGTAATAGAAAATTAATTTAAATGCTTCAGGAAGCAAAATATCACCTGATGTGCTAAAACCTGTTATTTGTGGTAGACTTGAAAGGAAACTTGAAGGGCACTGTGTATTAAAATAAAATAAAATAAACTATGCTGGAGGCACACACATGTGTGAACATCTTCTTAGGCATAAGCCCCTGTGTGGCTACCGAGTGTGCTTAGGCCAAGAAAGGTCCAGATGGTGACTACTTTAATGTTACATGTTCACTGCACTGTGTCGCCAGAGAGTGGTGGCAATGGAATGGTGCACTGGAAAACTGTAAATCTAGGAGTTATATGGGCCCTCAGGAGGTAATTGGATCCTCCCTCCTCCCACCAGGGAGGACGCGTCTTGAAATTTTCCAGAACAGATTGCTGCCTACCCGAGGGAAGATGGGCAAGGACCTTTCTCAGTGGCCCATCTGTAACTACGACCCATCCCAGCTCACACTGAGCAAGCCCCCTCTCCTGCCTCCATCAGTCTCTCCAGCCATGGCTTAAACTCTTATCTCGTTTAATTTCTGGAGAGCTGGGAACCAGAGCACATGCGTCATTCGGTGGTTCTTTGACGTTCCTATTCTTGGGTAGAAGTAACCTTTTTTTTTTTTTTTTTCTCTTTAGCACTTTTTTCTTTTAAATATATATATATATATATATATATATATATATATATATTCATTCTTTTGCTCTGAATCCTGCACTAAAAAAGAGAGCGTTCAAAGGTCGGAAAAATTCTCTAATAAAAGGGGTATGTAACAAAGACCTTCTGTCCTAAGGCAAAAGTGGTAGGAAATTGTCATCACTGTCCTTATACTGATGCAGTCAGCTGTGCCGCTGTTCCTTAAGACGGAGAAGAATAGGAGAGAAATGGGGTTTTAAGGAAGAGCAGGAAATTGAGGCTTAAGCAGCCTTAAATACACTGATGTGCAGTTCAGAAGACAGACAGAGGCTAGAAATTTAAATTTGAGAGCCATCAGTTTATAGATTATTTTTAAAGCCATGGAATTGGATGAGATGACCTAAGCAGTAAATGTAGAAAACAAAGTTAATATAGAAAGTGCCTCGGGGCACTCGGGCAATACAAGTCTGAAAGGAGGGAGGGATCAGCAAAGAAGACTGAGGAGAAGGGAGGTCAGAGATGAAAGAGAAAAATTAGACGAATGTGGTGTCCTGGAAACCAAATAAAGAAAAATGCTCTAAGAAGATGGGAGTGGCTAGCTGTGTTTAATGTCGCTTAGAGGTTGAGGTTGAGAAAGAGGAGGTCTCCATTGGCCTTGGCAAAGGCAATTTTACTGGTTTAATAGGAACAAAAGTCTGTTTGAGGTGGATTCAAGAGAGAATGGCAGATGAAAAGCAGAGCTAGTGAACATAGGCGTCCTTTTCAGAGAGTTTAACGTAAAGAGGTACAGAAGACAGGGCGAGAACAGAGGGGACATGAGATCAAGAGTTAATTTTTTTTTTAAGGTATAAGATCTTGTAGCAGGAATGTATGCTTAGTGGGAATAATTCAGTAGAAAGGAGAAATGATTATGCTGGAGAGAAAGGAAAGACCACAGAGGAGATGGTATCCAGTACACAAGAGGAGTATTATTGATCCTAAATTCATCCAGGGAGAGTTCATCTATGGTTATTAGATGGTTATTAGATTGTATAGGTATGATAGAGGGAAGTTTAGGGATTTAATCAAATAAAATATTGAATTGTTCTTTTTCATATTTTTGAATCAAATTTGGTTTTGTGGAATCAAATATTTTTTTAGGCCTTTAAACAACCCATTGGCCCTTGGAAGAGACCAAATGGTCATTGTCCAATAATTGGCTAATAGATGGAAAAGGTTTTGCTGTATGTGCAGCCAGAAGTCTTTTAAGTGCTTCCTGCCTACTGGGAAGGCATAGCTGTCCTCTTTAGGAGTCCACCCCTGATATTCCACTCTGGATGCTTCTTGGCCATGTCTTCTGACACCTGGGATTAGACCCCTAGCGCAACCAAGAACAGGCTATGAACTCTAGCAGGACTTACTGAACACGTAAGGATAACTTATAACTATGACTGGAAGGGACTCCCTCAGTCTAAACCTGACTTCCAGGGAATCTTTGCTAGACCAGCTTCCTTCTGGCTTCCACATGGGTTGGGGACAGCTAGCTCCCCTCGTTGCTGGGAATGGGAATTCCAAGCGTTACTGGAACTTTGTAGACAGGCTCGAACGTCTTCATCCTCTTTCTCCCAAACTCTTTTGAACCCAAATCAGAAGAAAGTCTCCTCTTCTTTACGTATTTCAAAGACTGCTCATTTCCTGCCTGTACCAGGATTTAACCTCCTTCCTGATGTGAATGACAGTGGCAATTCCCTTCGACTGAAACTATGGACTACTAACTGCAAGGGCGTGTTTTGGATCCATGTCCTAAATAGGATGATTACCGGGATTTGGTTGCCAAGTGTAGTAGTGAGTGAGGGCTGCCATAACAAAGGACCACAGACTGGGAGACTTAACTAACAGAAATTTGTTTTCTCATAGCTCTGGAGGCTAGAAGTTCAAGATCAGGGTGTCAGGGGGGTTGGTTTCTTTTGAGAGCTCTGGGAGGAGGGTCTGTTCCAGGCTTCTCTCCTTGGCTTATAGATGGCCTTCATGTTCTCCCTAAGTGGGTGCCTGTGATCAAATTTCCCCCTTTTATAAGGACACCAGTCGTATTGGATTAGAGCCCACTCTAATCACCTCATTTTAATTTAATCACCTCTTTAAAACGTCTCCAAAGAAGGTCACATTCTGAGGTCCTGTGGGTTAGGACTCTGGCATGTGAGTTTTGTAGGGACACTATTTAGCTCCTAACACCAAATGATGATTTACTCAATCTTAAAAAATATTTTAAAATGGTAATACTTATAAAAAAATAGTTTTAAAATTTGACAGTATTACATGACATGATGAAATCAATGCTCTCTGGCCCCTCCAGCCCCAGTTGCAACATTTGCCCCCTGACAGTAGCCACTTTCACATATTTTTTTCTTCTGTCATTTATACCCATTTTTCAAAATACCATGCTCATACTGCCATGTCTTTTTCATGATAAAAATTGTGCGTTGGCTCCACAGTATGGATTATGAAGATTTTGCTTTCTTGGACCCCCCCCCATATACACTTCCTGCTCACCTCCAATGCAGATAGATTACCTGATAGTCAGTCAGTGTTTATTATTACTATGTATTGTTCACAGTTGATCCACAAAAACATTATATTTCCTTTCGCGTACTATATTTTTGTTGTATGTAGAGCTTAGAGCTGCTTTGTTTCTTTGCTTGGTTTTTGTACCCGTCACTAGTTCATCCTCAAACACTCTTGCAGTACTGACTGCAGACTCCTGTCAGTGTAGCCAAACATACCTGGTCGTTCCTACATCCCTCTCATTTTCTTGGCAACACCTCTCCTGAAGACCTCCCTTTCCAGCCTCAGCTGGGCTCTGGGACTATCCTCCAGTGGTGTCCTCCAGCTTCAGCCTGAGAAAGCCATTCCTCATTCTCCTACACTGAGTCCCCACCTCCTGGATCACAACCTTCTCCTTTCTTGGTTGACTCCTTCATTTTGACCAAGGCACATACTCCAGTGGCTTCCTGAGAAAGAGTGCATCACTGTTTTAAGATGTTAAATATCTGAATATGACTCTAGTTTACCCTTGTACTTAATTGATAATTTACTTGCTTTACAATTTTGGATTTTAAATTGTTTCCCCTGAGAATTGTAGGACCTTCTTCCAAGCTATTCTCTCCTGTTAGTCTTGCTAATGAGAATCCTGATCCAACTCTAAGTCTTGACCTTTTGGAAGTGCGTTTGTTTCCTCAGGTTGTCGTAACAAATGACAATAAACTGGGTGGCTTGAAACAACTGAAATTTACTATCTTACGGTTCTGGAAGCCAGAGTCTGAAATAGTGTCAATGGGCTCCAATCAAGGTGTCAGCAGGGTTATGCTCCCTCCAAAGCTCTAGGGAAGAACCCTCTCCTTTTGTCTTCCAGCTTCAGGTAGCTACTGGCATTGCTGTGTTCATGCCTACATCACCTCAGTCTTCAAGGTTAGCACCTTCAAGTCTTTCCACTCCTTCTCCACATCATTTTCTCCTCTGTGTGTGCCCAATCTCCCTCGGCCTCTCTCATGAGGATCTTACGATGGCATTTAGGGTCCACTTGACAATCCAGGGTAACCTCCTCATCTTAAGATCCTTACCTTAATTGCATTTGCAAAGACTTTTTTTTCCAAATAAGATAACATTTACAGGTTCTAGAAATTAGGAACTGATATCTTCGGGTAGCCATTATTCAGCCATATATGGGAGGAAAACTAGTATTTCATTGTTCTTAGGTAGTAGATGCTTTCTTCTCTGAATTTCAAGATGATATGTTTTGGTGTTAGTCTTTGTCAATCATTTTGCCTTGTAGGCACTTTGAGGGAAATTTAATCTAAAAATTCATGTACTTTATCTCAGGGATTTTTTTTTATTGATCTTTGAACTTTAATCTCTTGTAGTTTTCCTATTCTCTTTTTAAATAACTGCTACTAGTCAGTTGTTGACCCTCCTAGCTTCTCCTAGGTAGAGTCTCTGATTTACTTATATCTCCTCTTGTGTTTTCTGTCTCTTGAACTTTTTATTCCAGTTCCTAGGATATTTCTCCAACTTATCTTATGTCCTCTAACTGTCCTATTGATTTTAAATTTCTGATATTAAAATGTTAATATCTACTATAGTGTTTTTCCTCTTTATAGCATCCCATTCTTCTTTCATTACCACAATATTTTTTCATTTCTGAGGATGTTTTTAATTAGGTTTTTTAAAACTTTCTGTATCATCTCTCTTTTTCCAAGTCTTTTTTTTTCAATTCAGTTTGTTTGTTTTTACCTCTTTCTTTCATGTGGAAAGATTGTCTCAAATATTTACATGTTTGCTCATACTTAATGGTGAGGTGATACAAATTTAAAACATGATTACGATGAGTCAGCTCTTTTGCTGGGTGATCTTCAAATGTCAATTTCTCTATGTCTGTTTTTTGTATAGGAGGTCCTATTTCTCAGAAATTTTCGAGCCTTTCCTGGGAGCGTGAGCTGGGCTGTTAGTACTCTGGGGAACAGGGTGAGGAAAGGGGCAGGGCTTCTCCTCCTTTGAAAGCAGACTTCTACTTTGCCCCTCTCTTAGACCTCTCTTGCTTGGCCCTCCAATGGGCTCATTGCTTCTGAGTTCACATGACTCCCATTCAGTCCCAGCAGAAAGTCCATGTCCCTTCTTCATGATGGGGGAAGTGCCTTAGAGACAAGAGACCCCTCCTGTTTCTGAGCCTTTTTGTGGGTCAGCAGTGTTTGGCTGCTCACCTCTTGGTCTGGCCCCATCTCCATTCCTCACAAAGTTCTCTCTCTTGAGAGTGGGAGAGGCAACTATAGCAAGCAGGAGCCACCAACAAAATTTCTGAAAGCAGAGCTGAAATATAAATGTGTGGCATGTGGGAGGAAGACCCTTTTTATTCCTTGACTGTTTTCTTTGTCATGTTTCAAGAGAAAGCAGAGATAAATGTGTGGATTCAATTGACCATGTTTAACTTTTGTCTGAAATAGCAGTAAATGTAGCATCCAAATAATCCATTCTAGCTTTGGCTGTGCCATGCCCAGTCTTCCTTCCGGTATAAGAGGATGAAAATTTCAGGCCTGGATGCCTTCATCGCATAAGTTCCGTCTGTACTCCTCATCTTTGAAGAGCTAAGGTTTGGAAAAGAATGTGAACAGAAACAAATAAAACACACATGCACAAATACACTTCCTGAGTATATATAGTAATTTTAAATGTAAATTTAATTCTAAAATTGATCTCCCTAAATCTATATCTAAACCCAGATTTAGAAAAAAATAAGAAACTGTATTTTTTCATTTTGAGAAGGGAATAATATATACATTACTCAATTTCTAATACTAGAAGATACCTTTATATTCTATTTCATTCAGAAGAAAGGGCATTTGGGTTATTTCATTGAGTATACGGCTTCCTCAAGAAAAAAATGGGTAGGAATGTTTTCATATTTGCAAAATGAAAATATCCCAATGAAGGGTTCTCTCCCAAAGGCTAATCCAGTTTTCAATTTGGAAGCTTCACCTTCTACCATTTGAGATAACTGTTTTTCGAGTTTGAAAACAATGTAAGATTCAGTCTCTTCTGGATATCTAGTTACATAAAACTGTTTTAATAAAAGCAGTGAGGCCCAGAAAATGACTGGAAGGTTAAATGAGGATTAGAATCCGATTTGGAAATCAGCCTGAAGCAGCCTAAAGGACTCACCTCTCTCTCCAGCTACCACTAACAGCCCATGTGGCCTCTCCCTGTGCTGTCACTTTTTTCTCAGTGCATCTGCATCCTTCTTTTTATTTTGACTGTCCATCCACTGTATCCACCAGTGGGACTCGTGATGCCAGCTGGCCTGGCTGGGGAGCTCACGACCATTGCCCGACTGGGGACTGGGCAGCGACCTATGCTCCTGGCCAACTTATAGGGTCAGTCAGCCTATCGATGAGTTCCCCTCAGGTCCTTTGCTTGTCCCTGGTCCAGGAAGAGCCACCTGTGCACCACAGGTAACCCAAAGCTGCTTCTCAGAACTATTAGTTTGCTAGGGCTGTTGGAACAAAGTAGACTGGGCAGCTTAAACAATAGAAATTTATTTTCTCACAGTTCTGGAGGCCAAAAGTTTGAGATCAAGATGTCAGCAGGGTTGCTTTCTTCTCAAGCATCTTTCCTGGGCTTGTAGATGGCTATCTTCTCCCTGTGAGTTCACACAGTCTCCCATCTCTGCAGGTCTGTCTAAATCTCCTTTCTTGTAATGACACCAGTCATACTGGATTAGCGCCCACTGTAATTATCTCATTTTTCTTTAATTACCTCTCTAAAGACCATACTCCAAATAAGGGCACATATTACGGTACTGCAGGGTGAGGACTTCAGCATATGGATTTTCGAGGGACACAATTTAACCCCTAACAGACTCTATGTGGGCAGAACCACTTGAACCAGGAGCCAAATCTCAGGATGCAAACACCATCATCACCACATCCATGCCATGTTCATTCCCAGTACAGTTCCATTAAACAAATGGATATTTACTGAACTGTCCAAGATAGGAGCCACTCATCTCAATTGTAGGTAGGACCAGGCTCAATACATTTCCCAGGTGGATTGCTTTCTGATCCCCCTCCCATCCCAAAAAACACAAATAACTATTTTTTTAAGTTCCCATTGCCAGATTGTAGTAGTCTAACTCAAAGTTTTTGAGGTCTAAGTCATAATTTTCCAAATTATTTATGAATGTGTTCTTCAGAAAAGACCAGGAAGAGTTGACAAGTCTTATGAAGTCAAGATAAATGACATGTTCTGCTCCCTTTCATCTGGAAGATCCATTACTCTGTCGAAGGAGTAATTTCGATGGCTGTGATTTGTTCCTCAGAAAGTTATTTTGCTTCTTCCAGCACCCTCTCCTTGGGTGTGGTCATCAGCAGGTTTGGTGCTTAGTTAGAAAATCTCATCAAGTTAACTAGAAATAGGAGGAGTGTCAATGTCATAGTAAGTAGAGAAAAGTTGGCTTTTTATTTCCCTATTTTCAAATACCTATTACATGACGATGTGTGCAGCAAATCTCTGGGGTAGAGCCAAGGTCATCTCTGTGAGTGTTGGGGAGATTTCCAGATTAAAGGAAAAAAATTACTTGTCAGATCAATTGGGCCTTAGGTTACATTATATGGAAGTAAAATGTAAGAATATATATGCTGTTGTCTTTTGAGATTCAGAGGTCTCTGCAGGTTGTTTAGGTTCGTTTGCATTTTGATAGGATACATTTTCTCTACCAAAAAAGATGAAATAAAAGATAAGAAATATCATTAAAAGAGGAGGTAAAAGAGTCAGCTTTCTGTCTATTGCATTCTTATTGGTTTGCATCCCTGCACTTTTTTTGCCTGCAGATGTGATATCTGGCGAGAAGGAAGGCCTTTCTATTAACAGGATGTCAGTAGCTGGTCTTCCTACAATGGTCATGAGTATTTCTTGGCATCTTAAATTTCATTTAGGCATGTGTATGTATGTACACACACACGTTGTGTATGCATATATGTGTGTGTGTATATATACACACATATGTTATATATGTATATGTGTGTGTGTATATATATATTTCACACATTTTTGCCCAAGAAAAAATAAATTGAAAAAGAGGATTACATATCATTTTCATTCCCTGAGCTCTATTTCTTTTTTAGAAAGATTTGTTCTCAGGATATTATTAGCAATGCCATGCCCATGTTGCTTCACACTCGTTTCTCTTATATGTCTTATGACATTGTGTTGTAAATATTTGATTACATCTCTTTTCTCTCCTTTTGAATTTGAATCATACTAGACTCAAATAAATCTTATTTGATATTTCAGCAAATATTGTACTTGGCCAAAATGTTTACTTATTTATTGTTCCATACTGAGTTCTTTAATTTAGAGAAATAATTTGAGAACTTGGGCCTATAATATTTGGTAATACTCTTATCTTTAATACATATTTTCTGTCAGTCCATTTTGTGCATCTGTAACAGAATACTGCAGACCAGGAAATTTATAGTAAACAGAAACTTATGGGCTCATGATTCCAGAGGCTGGGAAGTCCAAGATCAAGGGGCTGTCATCTGACAAGGGCCTTCTTGTTGTGGCATCCCACGGTGGAAGGCAGATGGGGAAGGGACAGTGAGAGACAGGCACGAGGGGGTGGAACTTGTCCTTTCCTAACAACCCTGCCCCTGAGAGAACAGCATCCATCCATTCACTCTGCCCCGATGGCCTCATTGTTGCATTGCTGCATTGGGGTTACGTTTCTGACACATGCTTTTTTGGGGGGACACATTCAAACCAAGACCATTAGTGTAGCATTATGACTAATATTTAAAACCACATAAAAGCAAGATCGGCTTTCTTGACTGAAAAGCAATGTGAAGAACTGACAATAGTAACAGTGTCGCTTAGATTTAGATTCTGACTCACCTCATTATGTGTGTGACTACCAATTACCACACCATCCACTTCATTATTTTTTATTTTTCTTATCAATTCAGCTATTTGTGCAGCCCTTACAGCATGAGGAAGATCTCCGTAGGGAACGAAGTGGGGAGAATTTCAGACAGATGCTTTCATTATTTATAAAACAATGCATTAAAATGTCAACCCAGAACTCACCCTGGGTGCGGAGATAATAGGAAAATTACATGTATCTCCTCAGCTGGTCACGGAAGGAAGAAGTCAGTCCTGTAGGAACCAGGGGAATTAGTGCCACGGGGCTGCTCTCCCCGTCACTACACCCTCACTGTCTGGCTTGCCTCAGCAAAATTTTTCTCTGCTTATTTCCTTTCCCCATGGTGATACAATCATCCAGTACCAACCTGTTCCTGTATTAGGTGGCGGGATAGGGCCAGCGCTTGTCTCTGGGTTTCTGGTGTCAACAACATTGTAGGACATTGGGATGCTATGTAATAGTCAAAAGTTGGCTGATGACCGAACTGGTTAGTTAATGAATTACTGAAAAAAAAAGTGTGAGCATCTCCTTAAAACTCCCTAAGAAGCCTTGTTTAAGGCCCATGGCCGCATTCCCATTGCCTTAACCCAAGAGACTTGGACCATTGGCTTCTAACTGGCCCAGCCCCCAGCGGCTGTGTAGCTCCTTAATGTGAAACGGTAACGTAAACACATTGACGCACGCGCGTTTGGCCCCCTTATTTACCCTCCCCTTCCTCATCTGGCCACCACCCACATATCAGACCCGGGCCTGCCTCGGCAGCTGTCACAAGGCGAGCCAAACAGATCCTCCCCAGCATGCATGGGTCCGCACCGTCTTTCTGGTGTTCTTCCCTTTGGTTTCCATAGGAAGAGCTCACTCAAACACTACTCTTTCCCCTGGCTTTCTGCTCCCACAGACACCTTCTTCCATGGAGGTTGCCTACTGGTAACTGTGGCAACACTGCAGCATGCAGCAGGTTGCTCTTTGAGGTAGACATCACACATTCATTCATCAAACATTTAGGTCCAAGAGACTTGGCCCTGGTCTTGAGGGCCTTCGTCTGTCCAGGGACTTCAGGTACAAGAAGAAATAGGGGGGCCAAGACCCCAAAGGCCCTGTTGTAAGCCAAAGAACAAAAGTGGTAGAAACATGGGGAAGGAAGTCAAGGGAAGGAGAAAGGGTACCACTCTGGGCTGCAAGGAGAGCCCCTGAGCCCTTCTGGGGCTTGGACAGGTTTGCTACCCAGGAGGTGCCAGAGTTTATGCACAGGGGGACAGCCGCTCTGAAAGACCTTGGGCCCATCCTACCACCTCTCCCTGGGGGCCAACTGACCCAAGCCAGCTGCGACACTGTCCTTCGCCTTTTAATCATTTTCTGCACTTCTTGATGGCATATAGGAACCTTGTTATACCATCATGTCACCACCACATGGTCAGAAACCTCCGCTGGACCTAAAGACATGGCCTTGCAGCCTAGCCACTACAGTGTAGAAACGGGTAAACTGGCAATCGGCTCCCCCTCCCCACATTTGCAAGCTCTGTGAGACCACTGGGTTTCGCTGAGAGGGCCAGAGAGGATGAATTTGGATCAAGCGTCATTACATGATGCAAAGGGGACACTTCCATGACCCAAGTACAGAAAACCGTGTTTCAACAGAGGTGTATACAATGTGCTAGCACAGCTGAGGAAGGTGTCACCTTACCGTACTCCCAAGAGATGAGACTGCAGCTCTGGGTTCTGTCCATGCGGCCCCCATAGGCCAGCTTGTGCAGAAGACTAGGGTCTGACCCACCATCTTGGTATAAACATCCCCTCCTCCAACCCTGGACAATTTTTCTTCCCACTCCAGGGATAGTTACATTTCCAGGGAATGCTATACTTCCTAAGAGCCATTGCTGGAATCACAGGCATGAGGGGAGGGCATGGAGAAAGAGCATGATGGCTTTGGAGCCACATACCTGTGGCTGAGGCTGCTGGCTTTGCCACTGACTAGTTACATGACATCAGACAAGTTATTTAAGTTTTATGGGACTCCAATTTTAAAATCAGTAGAATGGGGGAAGTTAAGTACTTAACTACTTATCACTAAGTTATGGTTGCCTAAAATCCTCAAGAATGTGCCGTGTAGATATTTGGCTCCTTTGCCTAGTTGAAGTAGTGGACTCTGTGTATAGGGTTCTCCACAGTTCTGGCTCTAACAAAGAATGATGATATTCAGTTATATAAACTCTGATTGGATCAGTTTGAAGCATAAATGTCAGCAATAAAACTAGCCACAAACAATATGCTTTATGCTGATCAAGATAAGGCTACTTTGTTAATAAGCAATTATCGTTTTATTATTATTACTGTTTTTTAGCTCCCATCATGCTCTGCCAGGAAAGTAAGCAATTATGATGCCTGTTTGTGACCTTTGTCAGATCTGGGAAATGGGTGGAGACTGTTCTTTCTCTCCCATCCCCCACACTCAAATGGTTGGCAAGACCTCTCTCCATCCGGGTTTCCTTGGCTGTAGCTTTTCATAATCTCTTAGCTTCCATCTTTGCACACACACCCCACTCCTGCAAATCATGCTCCCACCCTCCTGCTACTGGACTTTACCTTCCAAAAAAGGCAAAACTGATGCTACCCCTTACCTGCCTATGCCCTTCATTGGACTTACTGTTCTAGGCTGACAAAGGGTGGGCATGCAAGACCTGTAATTAACCTAGACTCTCTTCAGTGCCATCCTTTGTACATTCCACCATGGACTGAGTGCTTCTAATGAAATCATTTTAAAATGCATTTTCTTAGCAATAGATTATTTCTTCAAAGAAAATCTGATTTAAAGACTTATATGGAAAATGAATAAAACTGGGCTGCTGTGGTCGAGCTCCGGGGTGGAGGTCTGGAACCCCAGCACAATTTATTCCATTACTTCCCCCTCCCCCCCTTTCTACTGCAGCAAGAGATTCTGTGCAGCCCAATTTTGAAAACACTAAATCTGGATTTGCTGAAACTGTGGCCTTTTATTAAATAGTTCTTCTTCTCTCATGCCTCATCCAGAAATATCCTCTTCTCCCTTTTCCACAGTATCTGTGTGAAAATACTTCCTCATCTTTTAGTATTCAGTTCAAGCATCACCCCTGGTGCAAAGCCTGTACAAAATCAAGGATCTACCTGTGCAAAATCAAGGGTCTACTTGGGCAAAATCAAGGGTCTATTTGATGTGATTGCTTGGACATATTGTTATCTATTGCTCCTGGAGGCCAAGGAAAAGGTATTATTTATCTTTGTGTCTGGATCTTAGAGGGTACATCATAAATATTTGGGGAGCTAACAAAACACAATTAATAAACTTGCGAATTATTTTTCTTCCTTGAAAACATTAACTAGGACAGGGCTCCATTTAGATGTTAAGGATGCTTGTCCATTTTCAGACATCTATGTATTCAAAAATGTATATATGCCCTCTTTGTATCCACAAATACATATTGAACTTACTGAAATGTGTGTATAAATATTTAGGCAGCATAATAACTTTTCAAGGCAAACAATCTTCATATCATTTCCTTTCTCTTGGTATTCACCATGCTAAGTAAAATCTTGCCTCCTGAAGCTAAATGTTTTATTTCTCTTCTGTGTTTAGTCCAGCCTTTGTTTCTATGCAGTTATGTTTAACGATTTGTAAGAACACAATGATTCTTGCATACATGCTGAATTATCAGAGGAACTCCAGCTGTAAATGGGGCAAATGTAAGAGAATGGCTTTGACTCCAAAGGCCACCAGTAACTCTTAGGGAACTAAAAGCAGTAGATCCTGGAGCTGCAGCACCTAGATTATAGACCTGACACAAAAGAGACTTCATAACAGCAAATTTTGTTCATTAAGCTAAAGTGCTTAAGGTGAATCCATAGTGGAAACCTCATTAAAGCCCAATAAAGAAAGAAGCTCTTATATTGATATTTTAAAATAAATGACGGTTTATTTCTTTTGTTTAGATCGTGATGCAACCTTGCATCAGTTGATGGATTTTTCCCGTGTCTTTTGTTAGTACCAAATGAATATAATTCCAGAAAAGCACCTTATTAGTGTTATTTGAAAAAGAAAATCGTTGACATGCTTTCAAAAGCAACTTTATATCCTCCTATTCATTTTTATAAACAATAAATTAAATTACCTTTAGGGATTCTATATGAGACTTTTTCTTTTTTATATAAGACCCCGCATGCATTGAATAAAAGTTATTTCACGAAGATTTGATGTAACAGTGTTGTCAAAAGATTTATTTGCGTTACCTGTGCTATTCTCTGTGTCTTGTGTACTTAAAGTATCTGCTTATCCTTCTTACTATTGACAGTGCGTTAGAGATGGGAGTGTATAATATATCGTTTATGATATTTAAATGTCAAACACTCCTTCATCCAGCTACAGTCCAGCTATATATAACTGCTCCCATTAAATCTGTCTTATTTCCTCAGTTGGAAATGTCAATTAAAGAAGGAATCTAATCTCATTAGAAAAGCTCAGTGACAATGCCATGATATTCACATTTGTCTGTCAAATTGTGTCTCTTCCCACATCTTGATGTTTTAATTAAACCTGGATGTGCCTTGGCAGAATTTTTAATGATGGAGACAATCTCTAAAGCAGCCCCTTTTTTTATTGTATGTTTATTAATACATTACAAAAACATGAATTCTAGCAGGTATTATTTCATCATTGATTTAATATATCTATAATTCCTTTATTGTTGTCACTTTGTTCCAAGCAAGTGCTAGTCAAAGCGCTATAGAAAAAGGATTGGTAGCCATCTATACTAATAGATTTTGGTTTATTTTGGTCTTTTCACTGTTGTAAAACAATCATTAGTTCTTGGGAAACATTCTCTCATTATATGTTTAATTTTTATTAGTGTTAATAAAGTATTATTTGCCTGGATTTTTTTCTGTAGGGGGTAAAAACTTTGGCAATGGTAACAACAAAAACTAAGATCCTTAGTCACTTAGCATTATAGAATACAGTCGCTTGTATCTTCAGTTTAAAAAAGTTTGTGGTAAGAAAATTACAAACCACAAAATTGGAATCTGAAAACAATTAAAATATGGCTAGATGTATTTGGAGGGCAGTCTTTGGTTTTTGGATATAAGTAGGTATTTCTATGCCAAATTAATCTGCATGCCTCTCTACTTCAAATGATCTTTGTATACGGGGAAATCTAAAAGGTGAAGTTGAGAGCTAAGTCACTTTCTGCACGTCCTTTAACATTTACTTATTGAGAAATAGTTAAGCAGTTGTAATTTTGGAGAAAGCTGTTTTGGGTAGCACAGATAAACACTGATTTCACACATACATGCATTGCTCCAATAACTGAACTATTTTGATCAGAGTAAAAATATTTTCTATTTTCTACCATATATAATTTCTAGGAATCTGGGTAAAATAATCAATCTTTTCTCTTCTTCCCTTTTTTGTATTTTAATATTTTTTAATGTACCTTTTCACTGTTTTTTCTACTTGGATGCTTCAAAAGTTGGTCTGTTTTAAACTACATTTCTGAATCCAGAGACACCATGTTCTGAAGCATTGGGAGATGTTTAATTTTTGAACTGCTTTAAATGCATAACTTAAATGTTGGCATTAATAGGTGACACCATCCAATACTTTTGAAAGAAAGTCTTCACTTGCAGTCAGACATGTAAGTGGAATCAGGGCTGGGAGATTGTGTGCATAATTTTAGAGGCTTCTTCAAAACTCAGGTCTAAGAGCAGACTTCTCATTATGCATGCATTGGTGAAGAATGAGAGGTGGGCCAGTTGATCCTAGAAACAGATCCCATTGCAAGACCGTTGCTTGCTAGAGGACCAAACTTTGAATAATGCCTGGATCTGAAATGTTCCCATTGTGTTGTCATCCTTGCACTCAATATCCTTTCATACTCTTGATACTTGAATTGACAGCCCTAACCTGTTATCACTGGGTAGTCCAGCTCTATGACATGAAATGTACAGGCAATTACAATGTATTTCACAGTGGCATATGACAGCAAGGATGCTAGCAGAAGACCCATTCAAGTAAGAAGTTACTAGATGCATTTAAGAGCTGCTTCTGAGGACAGTGGCAGCAGTAAAACACTCTATGTGTATATGCATGTGTATCATACATACATATACAATGCATAGAATAAATATAGGTATAATGTATATACACAATACAAACTTGTTTATACAGCATTTATGATTTTGTTCTTTAGCTTCCAGCAAAGACATACAAGTGAAAAAATAATCAATAGATAAAATGAGTATTCAGCATACAGCATAGAGAAGTGACCTATTTGGCAGTGGCTGGTTCTCTTAATCTGACAGTCTTCAATTTCTAATAGATAACTATCATTTAACTATTATTCTCTCTGCCATGATTCCAAAGCAAACCAAAGAAAAGTGATAATGCAGGTCAAACCATTCATTTTGGCATTAAGTAGATCAGATATCGATTCTTTTCCTTGAGTCAAAAGGATTTATATGCAGATAGTTTATTTCTCTTATTGCCTCATTTTTTTATCACGTAAAAGATAGAAATAGGACTACTGATTGTGTGGAAGGAGTTTTAACTCTTGAATATTTAGCACGGAAATATGAAAGATCAAAATCCACATCATATTTTGTTGCCATACTCAAGTTTATAGCATAAGCACATATCTATGATTCTGATCAATCATTTGTGTGGTGGGTCAGCTTTCATACCACCAGCATGCATTTGTGTTAGATACTACATACAGAATAAACATTGCATTAATTCACTAATTCAATGAACATATATTGAGCATGAACAAATCTGAGGCATCGTGTAGCTGGGATGTTCCATTTTACAGGAATGTAATGTAAATGCGTTATGTTCAGATATCAACAGTGTACCTCTTTCATGATGAGATTAAATGGGAAAAGAAGTAGAATTATACCTCAAGTGGATAATATATCATCTCTTAAACACAGACGCACAATGGGAAAGAGAACAGCAACTGCATTTCATTCCTGTTTCCCCTCATTTACCTAGAATAATTTCCAGAAACTTCTGAGGAGCTGAGAGATGTGATGTACATTCATGTCATGTTGCTTAGATTCCTCGCCAAATCGTAGGGGCCAGAGAGTAATTCAGAGAATGAGATGTTCAAAATACATTTTAGATGCTCCTTTAATGACAGTGACAGACAAAATCACAGGTATATAGCTTTGGGGTTATATTTTAAAACTGAAAATAATTTCATTTTTGGAGTGTACAACTTTATTCACCTAAGTTATTACTTTTTCACTGGAAAAGTAACCCATCATTAAATTTTCATACAGGGAGGAAGGCATTTGCCTGCAGTTGCCTACAACTCATCATCACACTTTCTCATTACCATTCACGTCTCCTCCAATTTGGGGTCTCATTTTCCTTGCAAACACCGCTTGAAAAGCTTCCTCTTCGCCTATTTATTCAAGCAAATGATGACCTTTCAAGTCAAGAAAATAACTGTCACAAGTGAAAGGATATTTTTATTGATGTGAAGACCAGATTGTGGTTTATTTCACAGCAATGTCTTTATTCCCTCTTAATAATTACAGTTTATTACCTGTGTAAATAGTGCTGAAATGGTGCTTAGTACAGCTCAGAGGCCAAAGCTATCTAAAAAATGTCTTGAGTTATTGTAGTTTCTGTTGAATGCAAGGTAACTGAACCTGTTCAGTGGCTTCGATGTTCTATCTTATGTTGGCTAGGCTCATGTGAGAAGTTTTTTTTTTTCTTTTTTTGCCATTATGAACATGTGGATCGTGTGAGAAGTTTTGATCATCATTTTTTAATTATTGTTGTTTGAATTTAGTGCATGTGATAATATTACCATCCTTAAGACACTGAATGATCAAGATAACCCTTTTGTCAAGGTCATGATCTTTGCAGCTAAATTTTAAAATAGAAAGGGTTACTGATAAAGCAAGTACTCTTAAGGTCAAGAAAAGTTAAGATGTCATATGTTTGTAGCAGGACTTCATATTACCTGTAACGCTATGGAGCTTCTTTTCCCCATTGTAGAAGGAGCCTTAGAAGACAACGCTATATATCCTTCGTGAAGAGTGATGAGATTCATGGCCATGCGTTTCAGATACATTTTGTTATGCACCAATGGTCCACATTTACTTTTCATGTTATTCCACATTGTGTAGTCTGATGCATGTAATAATCAGGCATACGTTAAAATGTCAGTTTTGGTATTTAATAGTCACTGGAGATAAAAGTACAATTTAATTTGTGCATGTTTGTTTCTCCCTTTCCTCAGGCAGGCTCTCTTATCTCCCTTTTTGTTAAAGAAATACTGAGCAAATACCAAATATATACTAAAAAAGCCAGAAGAACCTTTATTTTTTTTTACAAATATGATGGCAAAATGTTCATTTTGTGAATATTTTCAGTATAACAAATATACAAAATACTTCTGTTAAAAATAATCTGTGCAGTGAGACAGATTTACACTCTCCACCCCCAGTGAATAAATTATTTTTTCCACAGCAGAAGATTTGTGTGGTTTCAAGGCAGGCTATTAAAAGTTTCCTTGCAGTGGAAACTTCTGAGTTTGGGATGGGTTTTTGTGCTATAACACATGGTGTGTTCTTTTTTGTGTGTGATTTGGTCACAGTTGGCTGAAAGTCAATTACTTTGAATTTGGGCAACTTATGTTTGTAACACATCTAGACAGGGTGCATTTAAAGAATGACTACAATATGCAGAATGTCTCTAAACATGCTCACAGTTGAGCTCACTTTGGTATCTTAGATTTGTAGGAAATGAAGGGCAGAAATGATTACATATTTCCAACTCACATATCAGCCAATCTCTGAAAAATCTGAAGCACTTTCCATCTCTAAAATGATCTTGTAGTGTGCACATCAATCCAGGAGGCAGTGCACACTACAGGTTGGATGCGAGATGTATCTAAGTACTGCCGCGGAGGAGGGCAGGCGTGGTGGTGGGTGGTACTGGGAATAAAATAGTACAGGTTTAGGGGGCTGTCAAAATTGAGACCCTCTTGGCTGGGTGCGGTAGCTCACATCTATAATCCTAGCACTCTGGGAGGCTGAGGTGGTGGATCACTCAAGGTCAGGAGTTTGAAACCAGCCTGAGCAAGAGTGAGACTCCATCTCTACTAAAAATAGAAACAAATTAATTGGCCAACTAAAAACATATAGAGAAAAAATTAGCTGGGCATGGTGGTGCATGCCTGTAGTCCCAGCTACTCGGGAGGCTGAGGCAGAAGGATTGCTTGAGCCCAGGAGTTTGAGGTTGCTGTGAGCTAGGCTGACACCACAGAACTCTAGCCCAGGCAACAGAGTGTGACTCTGTCTCAAAAAAAAAAAAGAAAAATTGAGACCGTCTGTCTTTCTAGGCATATAGACAAATGGAGACAAAAAAGCCCATGAGACATAACGACTAACACACTGCAATTTCTCCCTAAAAACTGGCTAACACAGTGAGTGAGACAAATACTGATTTAGTCTTCATCTCCATAATTTTGATAATAAATAAATCTATGAAAGGAATTCACTAACTTTGCCTCCAAATTTAGCAATGCCTTTCAAACCTCCCCTTGGTGGTACTTAGCTAGGCTGAGGGGGCCCCACCGGATGCTGTGCTTTTATGAATTTGTTTTATTTTTTTTAAATGGATTTTGATGTTTGTGATTTACGTGGCTTCATCCAGCTGGTGGCATGAAGAGGCAAGATTAGTTTAGCCTGGATGCAAAGGACAGCAGGCGAAGTGCTTTCTTCCTTCTGCTTTTAATTGCTGCCTGCACGTTTGCAGGTCTTGTGAAGGATCGTGCTGAAGGAATAATAGAGAAAAGATGCTCACTTGATATAGAGGTTTATTCTAACCCCATCAGCTGTCAAATTCACAACCTCTAAATTTAAGAGTGTTTTCGTTAATGAGTTTTTCTTGAACTTATGAATCTGTCAGTTGTGTGGGAACTCCTTCTTCTCTAAGGCGACCTATTTAGCATGAAGGAATGTATTTATAATCTTCATTAAATAAGCTGCCTATCACCATGCAAAGGGATATATCCTCTGTCTAGCCACCGTGGTCAGCTTAGGGTATACAAACCATGTGGTTCCAGTCCTCCCTGACCCAAGATCCCTCATTTTGATCATCCTCCTCACTGCTGTTTGTTTGAATCTTGCTTATGCTTCAAAATCTAGCTGAATTCCTGTCTTTTTTGAGGCCTTTCCTATCAGCCCTATCCAAAGAGGCACCATCTGTAGAGTCCCTGTTATTTGGGCCCTGTGCTAGGTGCTATGTATTTGGGTAGAAAGCCAGTGGTGAGGACATGTAGAACAGTGGATATTGATTCATGCTTTGTGGTCTCACTGTGCTCTGCTGCTTAACCATCGTGTGACTTGAGGCAAGTTATCTAACTTCTCTGAGTCCTAGTTTCATCATCGGTAAAATGAGCATAATCAAAGTAGAATCTTCACGGGAATGTTCTGAGGGTTACATGAGATGGTGTCTATAAAGGTTAGCACAGTGTACATAGTCAGCACCCAGCAAAATACTACCACTTCCAGTCCTCATTCGGGGCCTGGAAGGTGGATACCACTACCATCTACACAGCTGGTAAGTGGAGGAATGAGAATTTAAATCCAAATTTGGGGGACAATAAAGTCCAGGCTGTTCTCTGTTTTCCATATCTTGCCCCCATCTAAATTCCTAAAATATTGATTTGTAGCTAAGTTAACATTTATGATAAACTATATTCTGATATAGTTTATGCAGATACTGCATAAACCCAGCTGTATTACCAGTAAAAAAAAAAAAAAAGGACAGGCACATATTCATAGCTTATACATAATAAGAGGGTCTCCAAAAAATGTGTTAATTTGTTGCTTGGTCATCAAGATCATCAATTGTGTTTGCAATTTTTGTTTATCTTTTTTTTTGGTAATTGTGTAGTTGATTGATATATGAAAATAAGAACACTTCACAAGCATTAAGAAAATGCAGGACAACTTGCGATTGCCTTTTAGAAACAAATAGATCTGAGTAAAAGAGGGAGGCTGCTCTCTTGGCTGTTCTTTCTTTATTAAGCATCCTGAAGTTTGTTTGTCAATGGATGTTTGTCAAGAAATACATTAACTTCATATGATGTAGGCCACAGGCACTTCCTTTTTTATTCTACTACCTAGTGTCCAGTTTTGATTTTGCGTTAATGTCAATAACTTCACTACATCATAGACTGGTGGAAGATTCACAGCAGATGGGTGGACAAGTACAAGTAGGACAGATTGGCCCATTTTGAAGAAGGCTCTAGGTGTCCTTTAAATGCTCATGTTTTAAATTGCCAGGAAGAGAAGCCATGATGGATACTGGTACAGGAATCACTTCTAAGGACTGAACAGAGCTAAAGCCTGGGTTTGAGATATTGGACTCAGTCTTCAGTCCTTACAAGGGGGTTTCATCCCATCCCATCCACGCACAATTAGGTTTAAAAGCATGAATCAATTTTTGAATCGAATGAAATAGAAACTTAAAGGAAAATAATTATCATTTAAAAATACTGGAAACATCCTACTCATCCGATAAAGGGCTGATAACTAGAATATACTTAGAGCTCATGAAAATCAGCAAGAAAAAATCAAATAACCCTATTAAAAAGTGGGCAAAGGACTTGAATAGAAATTTTTCTAAACAAGACAGAAGAATGGCCAACAAACATATGAAAAAATGCTCACCATCTCTAATCATCAGGGAAATGCAAATCAAAACTACAATGAGATATCACTTAACTCCAGTGAGAATGGCCTTTATCAAAAAGTCTCCAAATAACAAATGCTGGCGTGGATGCGGAGAGAGAGGAACACTCCTAACACTGCTGGTGGGACTGCAAACTAGTTCAACCTCTGTGGAAAGCAATATGGAGATACCTTAAAGCGATACAAGTGAATCTACCATTTGACCCAGCAATCCCATTACTGGGCATCTACCCAAAAGATCCAATGACCCTCTACAAAAAAGACACCTGCACTCGAATGTTTATAGCAGCACAATTCATAATCGCAAGGCTGTGGAAACAGCCCAAGTGCCCATCAATCCAAGA
>VSMD01057125.1:0-10634 GCA_008750895.1 Mirza zaza | reverse complement strand
AATCTTTCCTCACTCATCTCTCACCTCTTGTCTTTCTCCTACATGAAAACTATCTTTCCATCTGTGTTCTGGATGTCTTTCATTTGAGTTCCCCTAAAAACTTAAGTTATTAGTCATTATTTCTCTTATATATTCTAACCTCTCCTCTTTACTGGGTCCTATTTACCAGTATTTAATTATGTTAAAGTTTTTCCCATCAAAAACTAATAAACCACAACCACTGCCTTATCTAATAACAGCCTCATTACCCAACACATACTCACTACTCTTAGCTTAATTTTCCTAACACTTGTCTCCTTTAACTCCAATGAACTACTCAACCCACTAAATCTGGCTTCTGTCTCTAACACAATAAAAGATTATCCTTTCTTAAGTCACCCCTGACCTCTATGATTTTAAGTGAAATATGAATATTTCAGCAACTTTAATAACAACTCACATGTATACATATTTAAGTGTATACTTCTTAAATATTTTAATATCAGTTTATCCTAAAATTTTACCTGCATATTTTTTATAGTTAATACAACTAGATGTTTTTGAGCCCATCATCATAACTACTCTTTGTATTTCTTACTTTTCACAGAATCATTCTATACCAAGTGGATTTTCAGCAGTATAGCAAGAAAAGACCTTCACATTATTCAGAAATGTTTATTTTATATGACAAATTACTTTTCAATTTTTTTAGTGATGATTTAAGGAAAGTTTTGTATTCAGATGAAGTAGGTATAATTTGAGTGCTAACAAAATACCAGTCACAAAAATTATCTTTTTCTAGGAAATCTTAATACAGAATTGGAAATTCCCATTATTAACTTATTCTTTAAGGATCATCTAGGTATTAGTACATTATTTTTGAAATTAAGGTATTGAGTTGCTTGGAACAAGTAAACTATTACCTGAATAGAATGTTCACAGAGAGTAATCTGGGAGATCAACACATTAACCTTTATTTTTTATTTTTTTCCTTTAATTTCATCATATTATGGGGGTACAAATATTTTTAGAGTTAAAAATATTGCCCCTGCTCCTCCCCCCGACATGCCAGAGATTCAAGCGTGTCCAATCCCCAGGTGGTGCGCACCACACACATTATGTAAGTATACACCCTTCTCCTCCTCCCCCCTCCTGCCTGCCCACCACCTGACATTTTGGTTACATTGTGTATCTTTGCCTCTCCCTAAGAAGGATTAGAGTTATGCCCTTCCCCTCCAAAATGCTCACCACATCCCTAAGATTGGGTCTCTTCCCTCCCCCCAATCCCTACTGAACATTACCACCATTTGAGAACCATAATTTTAATCAGTCAATACCAATTTGATGGCGAGTAGATGTGTAGCTCATTTTCCATGTCTTGTGTCGCCTCACTTTGGATAATGGGTTTAAGCTTAATCTAGGATAGCATAAACAGTGCTAGCTCACTGTCGTTTCTTAGAATTGAGTAATATTCCATTGTGAGCATACACCACATTTTAATTATCCACTCATGAATTGACGGGCACTTGGGTTGTTTCCATGTCCGTGCAATAGTGAATTGTGCTGCCATAAACATTTGGGTGCAGATGTCTTTATAATAGAATGTCTTTTTTTATTTTTATTTTTTTCTTCCATTTATTTCATCATTTTATTGGGGTACAAATATTGTTAGGGTTACAAATATTGCCTCTGCCCCCCCATGTGCTGGAGATTCAAGCATGTCCAATCCCGCGGTGGTACATACCGCACACATTATGTAAGTACACACCATTCTCCTCCTCCCCCCTCAAACCTGCCCACCACCCGATACAAAGTTTTTTTTTTTTTTTTTTTTTTTTGACATTTTGGTTACATTGTATATCTTTGCCTCTCCCTAAGAAGGATTAGGGTTATGCCCTTCCCCTCCAAAATGCTCACCACATCCTTAAGATTGGGTGTCTTATGCTCTTTTGGGTAGATGCCCAACAATGCTATTGCTGGGTTGAATGGTATTTCTATTTCTAGCTGTTTGAAGTATCTCCAAATTATTTTCCACAAAAGTTACACTAATTTGCAGTCCCACCAGCAATGTAAGAGTGTTCCTGTCTCTCCACATCCTCACCAGCATTTGTTGTTTTGGGATTTCTTGATATAGGTCATTCTTACTGGGGTTAGGTGATATCTCATTGTGGTTTTGATTTGCATTTATCTGATGATTAGAGATGTTGAGCATTTTTGTATATGTTTGCAAACCATTACTCTGTCTTCTTTGGAGAAGTTTCTGTTCATATTATACCTAGAAAACCCCATGGACTCTTTGAAGAGACTCCTAGATTTGATAACTGAATTTGGTAAAGCTTCAGGTTATAAAATCAGTATACACAAATCAGAAGCATTCATTTTTTTTTTTTTTTTTTTTTTTTTAGACAGANTGCCCAGGCTAGAGTGAGTGCCGTGGTGTCAGCCTAGCTCACAGCAACCTCAAACTCCTGGGCTCAAGCAATCCTTCTGCCTCAGCCTCCCGAGTAGCTGGGACTACAGGCACGTGCCACCATGCCCGGCTAATTTTTTCTATATATATTAGTTGGCCAATTAATTTCTTTCTATTTATAGTAGAGATGGGGTCTCGCTCTTGCTCAGGCTGGTCTCGAACTCCTGAGCTCAAACGATCTGCCCACCTCGGCCTCCCAGAGAGCTAGGATTACAGGCTTGAGCCACCGCGCCCGGCCCAGAAGCATTCATATATGCCAAGAACCATCAAGCAGAAACTCAAATCAAAAACGCAATACCCTTTACTATAGCCCCAAAGAAAATTAAATATCTAGGAGTATACTTAATGAAAGATATAAAAGATTTATACATGGAGAACTATGAAACACTAAAAAAAGAAATTGCAGAAGATTTAAGCAGATGGAAAAATCTACCTTGTTCATGGATTGGTAGAATCAATATAGTTAAAATGTTAATATTACCTAAAGTGATCTACAGAATCAATGCAATCCCCATCAAAATACCATCAGCATTCTTTACAGATCTAGAAAATAAATTCTTCACTTTGTATGGAACCAGAAGAAACTTCGTATTGCCAAAGCAATCTTAAATAAAAAGAACAAACTGGGAGGCATCAGTCTTCCTGACTTCAAGCTGTACTATAAAGCAATAATAGTTAAATCAGCCTGGAACTGGCAAAAGAACAGAAGCATGGATATCTGGAATAGTTCTGGGATACCAGAGATGAAACCATCAGTATACGGTAATCTAATATTTGATAAAGCTGACAAAAATATACAATGGGGAAAATAATCTCTTGTCAATAAATGGTGCTGGGAAAACTGGTTAGCTACATGCAGAAGAGCGAATCAGGATCCCTACCTCTCACCTCTCACAAAAATTCACTCAAGATGGATAACAGACTTAAGGCATAAAATCTTAAGAAACCTAGAAGAAGATGTTGGGAAAACCCTATCAGACATTGGTCTAGGCAAAGAATTTTGAGGAAGACCCCCAAGGCAATCACTGCAGCATCAAAAATAAACAAATGGGATCTGATCAAATTATAAAGTTTCTGCACAGCCAAGGAAACCATCAATAGAGCAAATAGACAACCCACTGAGTGAGAGAAAATATTTTATCTCTACACCTCTGATAAAGGTTTAATAACAAGAATCTATCTAGAACTGAAAAGAATGAACAAGAAAACAATCAAACAATCCCACCAAGAAATAGGCAATGGAAACACATTAACCTTTAAATAAGTATTTTTAGGAAATGCAGTACTGAAAAGTATTCTCAGAGGAGATTCATTAGATCAGAAAAGAATGAGGAGTTCCTCTACATCCTGGTAAAAGCACACTAGTATGTACTATTAATCAATGGTAGCAAAAAGATGGTAATATGAGCCTTGGTATATTTGTGTATGTACATGTCTAAATGTATGTATGTGTGTGTAAGACAGAGAGTGAGAAATTATATATGTGTGTAACAAATACTAAATCAAAACTGAAAATATCACAGGAAAGAGAATCAGATTATATTTATGCTAGAAATAACCCAATTATAAAGCATATCCATTACCTGTATGACTCAAACATAAGGGTGACATGTTTGGGGCCACACAAATTTGAGTTTCATATCCCACTAGGCCAGTGATTAACTTGTGATCTAGGTCAAAACTTGCTTTGTACTATGTGGATACATAAGTAATTTCTATTTGATCTTATAAAAATGTGTACAAAAAGCAGATGCATTAACACTGATCTCAAACCATATGTGAAAATTTACCTTCTTATTTTATTACCATATACTCACAGATTCATTCTAACAGAAGAACGTTTTTGAAGAGACAACATGAATTAAATCACTATGATATGGAATAAAATTTAATTGTAGATTTATTTTGTTTATATATTCATCTTTAAATTATAAACCAATCTGCCAAAGCATATTTAATGTTTTCATTATTTAAGTATTTTTGATATAAATGGCATTAACAGTGGTACAAAGGAGTTAAGGGGAAAACCTTTTTTATCCATAATACTGTGTGGCTCCACTTCTGGTTCAGAAGTGTTTTGAAAATATAATGTATGGCATTGCATTTTTGCAGATTAAAACTGTAAAATGCAAAGGTATTTTTATTAGTTAAATGTATATAAATTAAAAAATAAATAAGTTCACATTTGCATACTCCCTAATATGATAATAGAGAGAGACATTACCAGATATTCTAATAAATTATGAATTAGATAATAGCCAAAAAATTTTTCATGTGTCCATGAATGTATACACAGAGAGACAGCACATAGACATAGAACATTTGTTTTAAAAAAATCTGTCAGGGCAGACTTTCCAGAATACAGAAATGATAGGTGAGAAAGATGGATAGATGAGGGAGAAAAGAACTCTTGCCCTGGGCTTGAATTGACAGACCAGGCTTCTAGCTATCGCTTTATATATCAAACTACATCAAATTGAAGTTACAGAAATTTCAGGTAAGACACTCCAATATGGCATTTTCACAGAGCCATTTCGTGAACTTCTTCCAACTTTGAATTTCATATATAGTAACTATACATTTGCCCTTATGTGCCATAAACTCTTGAGAATGGCTAGTATTTGTTATGTTATCCGTGGAAGTTTATTTCTCTTCTTTGAGCAAATAGAAATAAGATGCTGAGTAGTATAGAGAAAAATAAACATGCTTTTGAAGAAAGTTTACCATTTTATCTTTTGTTCTTGATCTCTAAATAATGTCAGGACAAAATTGTTTACAAAGAAAAGACATAAAATTTTTAATTAAGGCTTAAAACTTCAAGCTGCAATGTGGGCCATTTTAATTTGTGATGGAAAAATGTAGTCAATTATATAATGGTTTTCTTAGTTACTAAACCTATAATGCTGAAAGATCCTCAGAGCCTTGTTCTTCAAATGTCTTTGTTGAATGTAGTGACCTGAACATCTTTCTTTAATTCTAGACATGAAGTTATGTTATTTTTTCTTTAAGCACATGTAAGGACTTCTGGTTCCACAAAAATGGAGTAGTTCCATTCTTCCCTCATTGACCTCTTTACAGATAAAACTCTGAATAAACATAGGAACACTAAGAAACAAGGCAGACAACTTAGAAACCTTGGCCTTGATGAAACATGATGGTGAGGGTGAGTCCTGGTTTTTCTTATTTCCTCCCATATATCCCACATACAACACTGCACAGGCCTGCAACCTGGAACCACCAACAGACACAGAGAAATAAAAAAGCTCCAAGAAAAGCCAGTACCCCTAACAAAAACATCTACAAAAAAAGAGTAGCTTAACAAAAGAAATCGGTCATGGCAATACCTGCTCTACTACTCCCCAACTCCCCACTCCACCACTCACTACAGAAAGCAGGCACCACTTTAATTCCCCTGAAGGACAGTGTCTGCAGGGCAAATCAGCAAGAACTCATCTCCTATCACCTGTCTGGCAGAAATAGATGGCTGCCCTTCAATTCCTGGTTGAGTGGTTTCTAAGGAGGCAGTTGATATTCCATTCCCTGCTTTGCTGAGCAATGTAGTGCTCCAATTCACCTGCCAGATAGTATCAGTGGGGTCAAATGGCCTGACCCTTCACTCCAACCAAGCAGCAATGAGTCTTAATAATGTAGAGAAAGGGGCGCAGGGTTAGCCGTCACAAGGTTTCATCCCCCCCAACCAATGTCAAGGAAGTTTAATTTGCTTGGAACTTCAGAAATGAAATGAGAACACTGGGATGAGTAAAAATAAGAGTATATGTGTAAATATAATCAACTATGCTACTTCTCTTTAGTGTTTTAAATTATATTTGGCAGTTGAAACAAATTATAATACCATCTGATGTGGTTGTCTATATATAGAGAGCAAATACTTAAGAACTGTATTTTAAAAGTGGAGAGGATGAGGAAAACTAAATGGAAGTAAAGTTTCTATACTTTACTTAAAGTGGTAAAACATGAAAAACAGGACAACGATAAGTCACGTGGGCATACTGTACTACCTACAGTGATCACTAAGAAAACTATACAGTGATACGCTGAAAAAACACTATACGTAAATCAAGATGGAATTCCAAAAAACTACTCAAGAAATCCATAGGAAGCTAAAAGAAGAGAAACTGGAGAATGGGAAACAGAGAAAACAAAAGAACTCATAAAATTGCAGACTTAAACCCTGACGTATCAATAATCACCTTAAATGTAAATGGTATAGATATATCAACCAAAAAACAGAGACTGAAAGCAAAACAGAATAATAATCATCATAATAATAAAATGACCCAACAGATAACATCATACTTACCAGTATTTCTAAGACTGGGAACAAAGCCAGCATGTTCACTGTTTTAGTTTGCTCAGACTTTCATAACAAATATCATAGACTAGGTAAGGTAAATAACAAAAAAAAAAATATTTTCTCACAATTATGGAGACTAGAAGTCTGTGATCAAATTGTCAGCATGGTTGATTTCTTCTAAGACCTATCTTCTTGGCTTGCAGATAGCTGTCTTCTCCATGTATCTTCACATAGTCTTCCCTGTGTGTGTGTCTGTGTCCTAATTGCCTCTTATTATAAAGATATCAGTCATACTGGATGAGACCTTACCCTAATAATCTCATTTCAACTTGGTTACTTCTTTAAAGACTCTACCTCAAAGTACAGTCACATTATAAAGTATTTGAAGATTAGGACTTCAACATATCAATGTAGGAGCCTATAATTCAACAAATAACATATATTCTTGCCACTCTTATTCAGCATAGGACTGGAAGTTCTAGTCACTAAAATAAGGTAAGAAAGAGCAAATGGCAAGAAAATGCACACTAATTGAAAAAGAAGCAATACAACTGTCTCTACTTGAAGATGACACGATTGTCATATAGAATATCTCAAAAAATCTACCAAAGAATAACTTCCTAGAACTAAGAAATAAGAAAAATCAGTATGATTTCAGGATACAAGAATAGCACATAAAAATCAATCACATTTCTATATACTAACAATGAAAATACTGACACTAAAACTGAGAAAAACTAATGCCACTTATAACTATTCCAAAGCTAAAGAAATCATTAGGTTTACACTTAAGAAAACATATATAGGATCTGTATGCTGAAAATTACAAAGTACTGATGTAAGGAATCAAATATCTAAATAGTGGTGAAACTTATCATTTCATAAATTGGAGTGCTCAACATATTATTATGTTAATTCTTACTAAGTTAAACTATAGTTTCAATATAATTTCTGAAAAAATTGCAGAAGTTTTTTCTATAGACATAGACATGCTTATCCAAAACATCACAGGCAAATAACCTAAAATAGTTCAAAAAATCTTCAAAAAGAAAAAGTGTGAGGAATACCTTTACCTGATATTTAGGCCTACTATATAGTTATAGAAATAAAAAATATATGGTATTGTCAAAGGGATACACACATAGATCAATGAAACAGAATATAGAACCCAGGAATAGATTATACAGTATTATACAAATATTCCCGACTCATTTTTACAAAGGTTCAAGAGTAATTAAATGGAGGAAAAATACCTTTTTTTCTCAATAAATGAATGGTGCTGAAGCAATTAAATAGTCACTAGAAAAAAAACAACCCAAAACTAAGCTTCATGTATTTTCTTTTAGAGGAAAAAGACTTTATTCCAGTGAACAGTTTAAAAAACAGGGAGACACAGACTTCAGTACAAAAGTAAGGTACATTCCAGAAAACAAAGGGAGGAACTGTCTTTCATAAAGAAAGCTTTTTAAAAAAACAATTATACTGAAATATTTATTATATCAAAATACACATTCTGCAAGTTTTATATACAAGGTATTTTTTAAAAAAATGCTATTCTTTATTATGGCCCTTATTTTAGCTCTTTAAAGCTAAAAAACAGTAGCTCTCAGGAGTACTGATTCAATATGCTATTAACTCTTATTTTATTTAGTAGTTTTTTTTTTTTTGTTTTTTTTTTGTTTTGTTTTTTTTTGAGGGGAAGGATTCGGGGGCCCAAGTTTTTCTTGAAAAACACAAAGTTCAAACTGGGCTTCTTTTTAATTTCCCTGTTATCAGCTAAGGGTTTGAAAATCATCCCACTTGTCTCTATGCTTTACTCAGCACTGGTATCATTATTTTTAATAAAAAGTTTGTGCCTAACAATTTGTTGAGTCTGTCCACATGTACTTGGAGAACAAGTTTCCTGAGTCCAGTCCTGCCCCTGATTCTCTTTTTTGCTATGTTTCTCCTTCAGAGGCAGCTTGTGTGTTGTCAGGATACTCCAGGTGAGGTGTGGGAGTGGGAAGCTCGCAATGCCTGCTTATGTTTTTCTCGTGTTGGCATGTGGAGGTATTTTTAGGGAGATTACAAGGTGGTTAACTTAAGGCTCGTTTTAAAAAATTAAAACAATTGGTGTGGAAGCATGTAGAATGTTTAAGGAAAAATATAACAAATAATAATATACCACCTTTCACCCAGCTTAAAAAAAGAGTTTTTATTTTTGTGGTACTTCAGAATATTATAGGGGTACAAATGTTTTGGTTACATGAATTGTTTTTGTATTGATTGAGTCAAAATTATAAGTGTGCCCATCACCCAGTGAGTATACATTGTGCCTATTAGGTATGATTTCACCCATCTCCTGTTCCCCCGTCCCACCTGCATGATTTCTGTTGAGTTTTACTTCCATCTGTCGATGAGTGTTGGTCAGTTAGTTCCAATTTACTGGTGAGTCTATATGGTGTTTGTTGTTCCATTCTTTAGATATTTCACTTATGAGAATGGTCTCCAATTCCCTTCAGATTATTGCAAAAGGCATTAGTTCATTCTTTTTTATGGCTGAGTAGTACTCCATGGTATACGTATACTACATTTTATTAATCCACCCATGAATTGATGGGCACTTGGGTTGATGCCACATCTTTGTAATTGTCAATTGTGCTTCAATAACATTCTAGTGCAGGTATCTTTTTAATAAAATGACTTTTTTTTTTCTTTGGGTGAATACCAGTAGTGGGATTGCTGGATCAAATGGTAGGTCTACTTTTAGTTTTTTGAGGAATCTCCATAGTATTTTCCATAGAGGTTCCACTAGTTTCCACTTCCACTAAGAGTGTATAAGTATTCCTATCTCTCTGCATCCGTGCTACCATCTATTGTTTTTGGACTTTTTGATAAAAGCCATTCTCACTGGAGTTTTCTTCTAGAATTCTTATGGTTTCATGTCTTAGATTTAAGTCCATGATCCATCTTGAATTAACTTTTGTGAGTGGCGAGAGATATGAATGATAATCTTTCAATCTTCTACATGTGGCTATCCATTTTTCCAGCATCATTTATTGAATAGGGATTCATTTCCCCAGTGTATATTGCTATATGCTTTGTCAAAGATAAGATCCCAATACATGCATGGTTTCACATCTGGTTTCTCTGTTCTTTTCCTTTGGCCTATGTCTCTATTTTTGTGCTAATATCATGTTGTTTTGGTTACTATCGCCTTGCAGTGTAGATTAAAGTCTGATAATGGGATGCCTCCAGACATTTTTCCTTTTGTTTAAAGTTGGTTTAGCTATTTGAGTTCTTTTCTGGTTTCAAACGAAGCATAGAATTATTTTTTCTAGATCTGCAAGAAATGATATTGGTATTTTGATGGAGATTGCATTGAATCTGTAAATCACTTTGGGCAGTATGGACAATTTAACAATTTTCATTCTGCCAATCCATGAGCATGATAGTTTTTTCCATTTGTTTACATCATCTGTGATTTCCATCCTCAGTAATTCATAGTTCTCTTTGTAGAGATCTTTTATTTTATTATATTTTATTTTTTTTATTTCAGCATATGATGGGGATACAGATTTTAAAGTTTCAATAAATGCCCTTTCCCCCCTCCCCCCACAAGTCTGAGTCTCCAGCATGACCATCCCCCAGACGGTGAACTTCTCACTCATTATGTATGTATATACCCACCCCCCCATCCCCCTGCCCAATACACTATTGTTGTAGTACCTATGTGTCCACTTAGGTGCTGCTCATTTAATACCAGTTTGCTGGTGAGTATATGTGGTTCTTATTTTTCCATTCTTGGGATACTTCACTTAGTAGTATGGGTTCCAGCTCTAACCAGGAAAATATTAGATGTGCTATATCACCATTGTTTCTTAGAGCTGA
>VSMD01057123.1:0-25250 GCA_008750895.1 Mirza zaza | reverse complement strand
TTTTTTTGAGACAGAGTTTCACTTTATTGCCCAGGCTAGAGTGAGTGCCATGGCGTCAGCCTAGCTCACAGCAACCTCAAACTCCTGGGCTCAAGCAATCCTGCTGCCTCAGCCTCCCAAGTAGCTGGGACTACAGGCATGTGCCACCATGCCCGGCTAATTTTTTCTATATATATTTTAGTTGGCCAATTAATTTCTTTCTGTTTATAGTAGAGATGGGGTCTCGCTCTTGCTCAGGCTGGTCTCGAACTCCTGAGTTCAAACGATCCGCCCACCTCGGCCTCCCAAAGAGCTAGGATTACAGGCTTGAGCCACCGCGCCCGGCCTCCATGTTCTTAAGATCATGTAGCAAGTAAGTATAAAGGTAACTTGTATTGTAGAAACTACCAGAAAAGCACAAAGAAGAAAAAAATTTCCTTGACATTTTTGTGCTTTGGGATTGTGCTTCCAAACTTTTTTTTTCATGTCATGATACATGTAGTATAATATTACACAGGATACGAGTCCCAGAGCCACCTGTGCCCGCCCCATCTGTCCACTCCAAGGTCAGAGAATCAGTTTCTCTGCTTAACTATATCCCATTTGTAGGTATACTCTTTGGTAGAGAGGTGTGGCTTTTATTTAGTAAATATGTAAAGCATCTTTTGGCTACATTCAGCCAGTCTTCAGCCCTCTTTTCCCCAGAGCTTATTTAATTGCCAACTGTATGCCTACCTCTTCCTTCCTTCCCCATGCAAACTCCAAGAGTATATCCCCCACGGTTGTCAGGACAGATGATTGTTGAATATGGTACTTAAAAAATTCCTTGCTCCCTAAACCATATATGTGTGTGTGTGTATTTTTATTTTTTATTTTATTTATTTATTTTTTTGAGGCGGAGTCTCGCTTTGTTGCCCAGGCTAGAGTGAGTGCCATAGCGTCAGCCTAGCTCACAGCAACCTCAGACTCCTGGGCTCAAGCGATCCTGCTGTCTCAGCCCCCCAAGTAGCTGGGACTACAGGCATGCGCCACCATGCCTGGCTAATTTATATATATATATATATATATGTGTGTGTGTGTGTATATATATATATATATTTTTTTTTTTTTTTTTTAGTTGGTCAATTAATTTCTTTCTATTTTTAGTAGAGACGGGGTCTCGCTCAGACTGGTTTCAAGCTTCTGACCTTGAGCGATATGCCCGCCTCGGCCTCCCAGAGTGCTAGGATTACAGGTGTGAGCCACCACGCCCAGCCTCTAATTGAGTACTGTGTGAGATACAAGGTAATAAGAGCATCCAGCTTCCATTCTTAGTGCTCTGTGTATTAGCTCATTAAATTCGTATAACATCCATAGGAGGTAGCCAATGTACCCTATTTATAGATGTTTTTAAAAGGCACAGACTGATGAAGACCAAGGTATTGTGACTGTCCCTACACTCTGGGAGCTGGTCATTGAGCAGAGTAAGCAAAACTAATATTCTAGAGCAAAGTGAATATTTAATGCAGAAGCTGCTGACCATTACCCTCAGAAGTTACAAGGGACTGCAAGGTGGCTCACGCCTGTAATCCTAGCACTCTAGGAGTCCGAAACAGGAGGATTGCTTGAAGTCAGGAGTTCAAGACCAATCTGAGAAGAGCGAAACCCTATCTCTACAAAAACTAGAAAACTTAGCTGGGTGTACTGCCGTGCACCTATAGTCCCAACTACCTGGGAGGTTGAGGCAGGAGGATCACTTGAGCCCAGGAGTTTGAAGTTAGCTATGATGATGCCAATGCACTCTAGCCAGGGTGAGAGAGTGATAGATACTCTGTCTCTAAAACAAAAACAAACAAAAAAGTTATAAAGGACTGGAGGAGGAGACAAATCGTTGAGGTAGAAGCATTAGCTTTAACAATATGACCCACAGGGGAGACAGTGATGCACAGTTGTTGAGGACGGGAATAGTCAAAACAGACCTGGCTCTGCCATATTTTTAGGTGGGTGATCTGGAGTTGCTAACTTACATTGCCCGAGCCTCAATTTCCCCCCTGCAGAGGGCAGTGTTAATAGCAGTTCCTTCAGAGGGCTTTGTGATACACACAGAAAACACCCAGCCCAGAGCATGTCCTAGAGAACTGTGTTGTCTGTGAAGCTATGAGCATTTTTCTTTCTTTTTTTGTGTACACTTTGCTTCTATGTAGTATAAGGTTTGACAATGATTTAATTTACCCTTAATTTGATCCTTTAGTAGGTATTATTATCATGACAACAGTCTTAGTTTAGGGCTTTGGATATGGTGATCAAAACTATATTCATACTTGCAGATGGTAACTTGGGAAAGTAAAATAAAATAAATTTTTAAAAAATGATAAAAACTTCATTTGTTAATCATAGAAATTTTTGTTAACATGGTGAAAAACACATACAGTTTGTCATTATAACTATTTTTAAGTGTACAAGTCAATAATAATCATAGAATTTCAGGAGAAGGCAACCCCACATATTGTCTAGGCCAAAAATGACAAATACGTGCTTTCCATTCCTCCTTCCATCCCTCACCTGTGAAGATGTGGCTAGAGGAGCCATTATCATCGGCCACTGTGTCTAAACCATCAAGCCACTTTCCTCACAATCCTTTAAATAGCATTGCATGCAGTCTCTGTTAATTAGCACTTCTCAATGCTATTTAGGACAACTCTCTTTTTATGATAAAAACAAGACCTAGTTGGGAAGTGACTCTACATAGTTGTACAAGCTAGTGGTGCTCTTATGTCTAAAACCCAAGTTTGCTGAGTCTTCAGGGTCTGGTTCCTTTGTAGCACACACAGTGCCCTTCCTGATTTTTGTATAGCCAACAGAACCTTTCTTGGCCCTTTCTCTTAGCAGCAGATGACAAGTCCCAGCCTTTATTGTATGTTATCACGTGCATACTGCCCCTGTTGGTCTTTCTGAGCTGTTAGGTCTTTCAGAGGTACTGCAAACAGTACAAGGAGTATTCCAAATACAGTGAGCACAAGAGCCAGGTTTTCTTTCTGTTAATGCATACTAGGTTAACTCCTTGGACCACCTGTTAGACTATAGGTTCCAGAACTAGAAATGACTCTTATGGTCTCTGTCCTGGGTTATTCTTATCAGCTGAAAACCCTCAGCTTGTAACTATTAAGCTGACTTTCTATGGGAATATCACGTTATTCTTACATTCAGAGAAATACTCCCTTCCATTTTCTGCCTGGCTATTCATATCACTGAGATTCTCTTGGAATTTGACCTTATTGGACTTTTTTTTTTTTTTTTTTTTGAGACAGAGTCTCAATCTGTTGCCCTGGCTAGAGTGAGCGCCGTGGTATCAGCCTAGCTCACAGCAACCTCAAACTCCTGGGCTCAAGTGATCCTTATGCCTCAGCCTCCCGAGTAGCTGGGACTACAGGTGTGCACCACCATGCCTGGCTAATATTTTCTGTATTTTTTTTTTTTTTTTAATTTAGATAGGGTCTCGCTATGTTGCCCAGGCTGGAGTGCAGTGGCTATTCATAGGCCCAATGCCATTACTGATCAGCACAGGAGTTTTGACCTGCTCTGTTTCCAACCTGGGTCGGTTCACCCCTACTTAGGCAACCTGATGGTCCCCCGCTCCCGGGAGGTCACCATATTGATTCTGAACTTAGTGCAGACACCCATCGGCATAGTGCACTGCAGCCCAGAACTCCTGGGCTCAAGCGATCCTCCCATCTCAGCCTCCCCAGTAGCTGTGACTACAGGCCCACGTCACGGCATCCGGCAATTTTTTCTGTTTTTAATAGAGATGAGATCTCACTCTTGTTCAGGCTGGTATTGAACTTCTGAGCTCAAGTGATCCTAGCACCTTGGCTTCTGAGAGTGCTAGGATTACAGGAGTGAGCCACTGCGCCTGGCCTAATTTTTATGTTTTTAACATCTTTACTGAAGTAAGATATCAAGGTTTACTCACTTTAAGTGTATTTCCTTAAAATTTTTTAAAAAAATTATTTCATTAATCAGACAGTCCTCTGGTTAGTCACAAAATTTGATTGTAGTTACAATCACATTCTTACGAAAGCCTGTTGTAATTGTCAACCATAGCGTTAAAGGTGCAATACAGCTATAGGGATGGGCAGTGGTGTGTCATGGAAAAACCACAGGCTTTGGAGACTAACAGCCCTGAGCTTGGATCACAGCTCCCACTATAATCTCATCTGGGATAACATTTGGTGTGTGAACTTTGGATCCTGGATCCTGACCTGTTACAGGGGCTAAGGGAGAATCCCACTTTCCCTCAGCTATAAGGAAGGTAATGTACTGGTGATTGTGAAAGGTGTCAGTACCAGGGACATGGCTTTTATACCATTTTCATTTTCCTCTTTGGCTCTCTTCTGAACATTTTATAATCACATACTGAGTACCACCAGGAAGGGTTTTTAAAATTAAGGTTTAGTACATTAGAAATGAATATAATTAAAAACTGGCCTTCATTTTGCCTGCTATAAAGTCAAACCTCAGTAAAATTCTCACTTCAGGATGTGGGGTGGCTTTGGGGAATATCCAGTATGAGTGGTAAACTTTGCAGGAAGTATTTTTTTTAGCTTATTATGGGGGTGCAAGTGTTAAGGTTACATATATAGCCCATGCCTCCCTCCCCCCTCGAGTAAGAGCTTCAAGCGTGTCCATTCCCCAAATGTGGAAGTATTTTTTTTTTCATGTTTATGGCACCTAAGAATGGTTATTATGTGTTGAATACTACTTGCTGCATTACCTGGCTCTGTGCTAAGCAGTTGACATACTCTCTAATAGTCTTGTGACAACCTTTGAAGTATAGTTGTTACCCTATTTTCCTATAAGGCGCTGGGATTGAGCATGGGTGTGACTGTTCAAATCAACACATAATTGATTTTATAGGCAGAGTCGGAATTTAGACCATGAGGTCTGTGTGGTATGTGGACTATGCTCTCAACCTTTATAATATACATCTCTAAGTGAAGAGATTTTGTTACATTTCACATATGCAGCTCTGTGTGTTAGGGAAACAGGATCGCCACTATGCTGCAGAAAACTCTGGTTCTGATCGTGTATTAGACACAGAGATTATCTGACTTCTGCCTCAGATAGTGGTCTTCTTTTTTCCCTAAGAAATATTTGAATTTTATTTCTTTTAGAAAAGTATGATAATCCTAGCTCTCCGGGAGACCGAGGTGGGCGGATTGCTCGAGGTCAGGAGTTCGAAACCAGCCTAAGCAAGAGCGAGACACCATCTCTGCCATAAATAGAAATTAATTGGCCAACTAAAATATATATAGAAAAAAAAAATTAGCCAGGCATGGTGGTGCATGCCTGTAAGTCCCAGCTACTCGGGAGGCTGAGGCAGTAGGATTGCTTAAGCCCAGGAGTTTGAGGTTGCTGTGAGCTAGGCTGATGCTATGGCACTCACTCTAGCCTGGGCAACAAAGTGAGACTCTGTCTCAAAAAAAAAAAAGTGTGATAGGTCCAGGCACTGTGGTTTATGCCTGTAATCCTAGCATGTTGAGAGACTGAAGCAGTAGGATTGCTTGAGCCCAGGAGTTTGAGGCTGCAGTGAGCTATGACGATGCCATTGCACTCTAGCCTAGGTGACAGAGTGAGACCTATCTCAAAAAAAGAAAAGTATAGTAAAAAATTATCAAGCAGTTCACAAAGGTGTAAAATGTTTTTTTATTAAACTCTCTCCATTTTTTTCCTCTTCCAAATTTCTGGGGAAAGTACTATTAAGAATTTCTTGGCCAGGTGTGGTGGCTTACGCCTATAATCCTAGCACTCTGGGAGGCCGAGGCAGGAGGATCCTTCGAGCTCAGGAGATCGAGACCAGCCTGAGCAAGATCCCATCTCTCCTAAAAAAAGAAAAAATTAGCTGGACAACTAAAAAATATATATAAAAAAGTAGCCGGGCATGGTGGTACATGTCTATAGTCCCAGCTACTTGGGAGGCTGAGGCAGGAGGATCGCTTGAGCCCAGGAGTTTGAGGTTGCTATGAGCTAGGCTGATGCCACGGCACTCTAGCCCATGCAATAGAGTGAGACTCTGTCTCAAAAAAGAAAAGAGAAGAATTTCTTGATGATCCTCTTAAAAAATCAAGTTACAATCATGCATTGAGTGTGTGTATTAAACACTCGTTGGCAGCTTGCTTTTTTATATTAATACTTAATTGATCTGGAAAGATCTTGGAGCATATATAGAAGGATCTCCTCCTGTCTTCTTGGCTTCATAATGTAGTATACCTTTGGATGCACCATCATCTATGACCAGTCTCATGTTGAAGGGCATGTAAGTTGTTTTCAGTTTTCTTGGTCCTTGGAATTTATTCCTAAGATTTTTTCTAGGAATGTGACTAATGTGACCTTATAATGCCTTAGGAATTCCTAGTGAGGACAGGATACTTGACTGGATTGCACGCTAAGAGGATACTTCACAAAGTTGGATTTACCATTGCTTAATATAGCATGTAGTCGGTGCTCAATAAATATTTTTTGCATTGGTTATTGCTTGTCTGGTTATTTGTTCCACTCTAGAGGGAGAGCTGTGTTCCCACTGGTGCCCCCCACAGGATCCTCTTGCCTGCCTGCTGCTGGCACCTTCTCACCCTTCCCGCACCCACCAGGCTTTTCATTCCAATATCTTCCTGGCCCTGACCTACCACTTACTTATAGGTAGACGTTTCTTAGTGCACCATTCACAATTCAGCTTCAGGGAGGCAGCTGCCCTGTGCCGTCCGTGTGCATGCACTTGCCTTGTTTGGGTATTAAATGTTTTTCCAGTTTACTTAATAAGTTAGTGGCCAGACCAAATGCTTCCTGCTGCATTTCTCCAGTGTCTTAAGAGTTGGCCTCACCATCTGTGAGCAAAAGATCTCATCTTTTTATTATTCTCCCATGGCATGTTGCAAAACATTAAGCGTAAGCTGGTTTCCTGTGGCAAAAAGTTGACTTTGATTTGTTCTTTTTGAGGTTACTGTGAGTTTATCATAACAGGAGTGCTAAAAATATCAGGTCTGGTATGGAAACAGCATTCACTTACCAGCGTGAACAATAACATGCAGGTTTAGCTGAGAGGAGGGAGAAATGGACTTCATCTCAAGATGAGAATTACTTATCAGAGATTCCTTGGCAATCTTAGCTTTCTCAGTTTCAGTTCTGATGAGTTGTGGAAAAGTACTTAGGCCATTTTTCAGCCATAGAATTGAAGCTTAAAATAATCTTAGACCAAACATTTTGTGAGCACCTGCTATGTGCCAGATCCCATGGCTGGGAATCATCAGAGGAGGAAGAATAGAATATGTCTCTTTGCCAGTGGAAAAGACAAACAGATAATTCTACTCCTTGTCGGAGAGCTGTAACAGAGGGCTATAGAAAAAAGCTATTGCATTGTATTGTTTGGTTTTTCAATACACTTGAATTATTCCATAATAATGAAAAGCAAACTGTTATGGGAGCTCAGGGAACTGAGGGTCTGTCCATCTCTGGGGAGTTGTGAAGTCTGGACAGAGGAGGAGACAGCTGGATTTTAAAGGACAGGCATTTGCTCGGTGGTAAGGAGAGGTGGGAATATTGGCAGGCACAGGAGCAGCAAAGGGCTAGGAGGACAGAGACGGAGCCACAGAGAGTTGGAGCTTAGGGGGACCTGGCCAGTGGTTTCCCAGTTGATAGGATATTAGAGTCAGCCAGGGAACACTTGAAAAACGAACATTCTTATGGGGGGAGGGCGGGAAAGGGCATTTATTGAAACCTTAAAATCTGTACCCCCATAATATGCCGAAATAAAAAAAAAATTGGAAAAAAAAATGCACGTTCCGGGTCTAGCTCAGACAGACTGAATCAAAATACCTGAGGGTGACTTGCATCTCTACATTTTCCTAAAGCTCCCAGGTTTCAGAAGGATCCAAGTTAGGGAAAACTGCTGCCATTGGAGGATGGGAACCTACTTATATCCAAGATAAAAGCCTTCGCTTACTCATTTGTGTGTTTATCTAAAAATGTATTAGGTACTGTATTTCAAGTGAGGACATTACTGCACTGAGGAGGGTAGAGGAACTAACCCAAGTAGCTCTTCTTTTGTTTTTGTTTTTTTGCCAAGTCCTGAAGAAATTGAACAAAGTAGCTCTTGAATATAATATTTTGACATGTATACCCTAAGATAAAAGAAAAAAGAGCTCTAAACATTTAACGCTAGTTAGTAGGTTTGTTTTTCACAGTGGTATGGGTTAGCAATGCTGAAATTACTTACTTTTTATTCTAGGATTGAGCGTATAGATACAGTGTGGCTAATGAGAATCAAGTTTTCTCGTTGTCAGAAAAGCATTTTCCTATGAATTTGAAAGGTGGGAAAAGCTAGAAGGAGGCCCATGGTATTCAATTAGAATTGGAGTTACCAGGATGAACTCATAGTTTCTTTCTTTCTTGTATGGGCAGGGCGCAGTGGCTCACTCCTGTAATCCTAGCACTCTGGGAGGCCAAGGCGGGCGGATTGTTCAAGGTCAGGAGTTCCAAACCAGCCTGAGCAAGAGCAAGACCCCATATCTACTATAAATAGAAAGGAAATTAATTGGACAACTAATATATATAGAAAAAATTAGCCGGGCATGGTGGCTCATGCCTGTAGTCCCAGCTACTCCGGAGGCTGAGGCAGCAGGATTGCTTGAGCCCAGGAGTTTGAGGTTGCTGTGAGCTAGGCTGATGCCATGGCACTCACTCTAGCCTGGGCAACAAAGCGAGACTCTGTCTTAAAAAAAAAAAAAAAAAAAAGAAGTATGGCCAGGGGAAGGCAGGGATCTATGGTTTCTTATATGTAGATATAGAAATGTGTGTATGTATATGTATTCTCAACAGTTTGTTGAAAGGGCTTATATGCAAATATATCCCAGTAGCAATGAAGGCATTCATACTCAGATCATACTATTAATATCTTTCTCTATTAACTGGAATCAAGGCTTGTTGAAATGGCTGATTCCCCAGCTGAGGTAGGAAAATTACAGGTGAGCTTGGAATATTCTGCTATGCCAGAAAGTAAAGAAGTGCTTTAAAAACGATGGGAGCAAGCCTGGGCGTGGTAGCTCACACCTGTAATCCTAGCACTCTGGGAGGCTGGGGCGGGAGGATCCCTTGAGGTCAGGAGTTCAAGACCAGTGTGAATCCCCATCTCTACTAAAAATAGAAAAAATTAGCAGGGTGTGGTGGCACTCAGGAGGCTGAGGCAGGAGGATCACATGAGCCCAGCAGTTTGAGGTTACACTGAGCTGTGATCACACCATTGTACTTTAGCCAGAGTGACAGAGTGAGACTCTTGTGTCAAAAAAAAAAAAGAATGATGGGGGCATATCAAAAGAATAAGAATAATAACCAATAAATGTAGAAGGAATGATAAAGATAAAAAAATTTACATTTGACCTTAACTATAATGGTAAAAATAGTTTTAAGCAAGAATCATTGGTAAATGCTAAAACAAATGGAGAAAATTTGCTGCAAAACAGTATAGGTGACTCCTCATAAGATATTTTTAAATTAGTTACAAAGAGAGACATTAGAGAACACTGGCAGATTGTACCTACACCAAGTGATCAAAGTTAACATTCTGGGACAAATAGATCTCATGCCTCCTGGTATGATGTGCTGAGGAGGACAGATCACTCTGGAATTCCTGTCCAGTGTATATGATCTTAGTCTAATGATGAGGAGACATCAGACAAACTCAAATTGAGGAACATTCTTGAAAATATATGGCGTGTGCTTTCCAAAAGTATCAAGAAGGACTGAGGAACTGTTCTAGATTAAAGGAGAATAAGAGATATAACTAAATGGAACATGTAACCCTGTATTGGATCCAATAACAGATCAGATTTTGGGGTTTTGTTTTGTTTTTTGCTCTAAAGTACATTAGTGGGACAATTGATAAAATTTGAAAAAGGTCTATAGAGTAAATCTTAGTAATGTCTCAGTGTTATTTGTACAATTTTGATAGTTTTGTGGTTTTGTAAGAGGAAATATACACTGAAATATTTAGGGGCAAGTTATTTTCAAATTATTCAGAAAAAGAAAATTGTTCAATATGTAGAGATAAATGATGACAAATGTGGGTAGAATGTTAACATTTGGGGAGTTCTAGTGACGTTATATCGGACTTCTGTGTCTAATTTTTGTAATTTTTCCATAAATCTAAAATTATTCCAAAATAAAATTTAAAAAGGGGTGTGGGAATCCCCATCTCTCAACACCTAGAAAATCCCCAATATTAGAAGGCTGGGTGTATAATACCTGCAAAGAATTTAGATCCGAACTGAGTCCTTAGGAAGGCTCGTTTAACAATACATCATCACCTCTTCAGATCTGAGGATAGGGGTCTTAATCTGAAATTCATTGTGTATATTTGCCTCTGGAAAGGAAGCATATAGGTTCCCCCAGATTTTTAAAGGCATCTGGGGTCCCACTGTTGTGGGAGAAATACCACACCTCTTGAGTGAGAAGAGCAAAGCCCTAATGAATCAAGCAGCGATAGTAAGAACCATTCCACTGCTGACTAAGGATCATTCGGAAAGAGGCTGGGATGGGCTCCAGTTTGGGCACTTGGCTCTGCAAAAAGAATTTCCTCTGCCAAGCAGTAGTGTCAGGCAGACTGTAGGGGGGTGTGTTTGCACTACATACAAACAATTAACGGTGTTAGCTGCAAACAAACCCTCAGCTTTTGTCAAGAGCTGGGCAGGACCTTACTAGGAATGCAAATGGTGGCTGGGAGTTGAGGTACTATAGGAGGCAGAGGGCATCCATGGTGGCCTAAGGTGAGTCACTTCGCCCTGCTGAGCCTCCTTGGAGTAAAGATAAGGTATGAGATGTGCCTAAGATACTACCCATGTATACTCCAAGTCAAAATGAGTCTGTTGAAAATCAGTGTTCCAAGTTGATTTATTTTGTTCTGACCCATTTGCCATTTTCTGTTTTCTGTGGAGTGTTGAGTTCAAGGTCTTGATTGGCAGTCCCTTTCACATAGAGCCCCAGTCATGCACTCTGAGTCTCTATGGGAATGGCATCTGCATTCATCCTCCTGCCCTCTTCCCTACCTCCTGTTTATATCACATCATCTCAGTGGCTTAGCTGCTATAGCAGCCTCCTAGCTGGTCTTTGCCTTCACATCTTCTAATCCATTTTCTTTACTGATCACCAGACTGATCAGTCTAAAAACCCAAACCCTAACCATGATTCTCTTTTGCCCCCAGGATACAATTCAGACTCCCTGAATTGGCATCCTAGATCTGGGGCCAGCTGACCTCCTTCTCTACTTTCTGCTTCCTTCTGCCCTCCTTGGACACTGTACTAGTGTCATGTTGAACTATTTGCTATCTCCCAGACATGTCACCCCCTTATTTCTCCATGTTTCTGTTCCTTCTGCCTGAAATATCCTGCTTTAGCCTTTCCTCTTACCCTCCCTGCTCAGCTCCACTATTGTCTCAGGAATCTAACTCCCTACATCTGAGTTAAACTTTCTTCCCCCGGAATCCATAGCACTCTCTGGACAGCAGAGCTGACTGAGGGCAGCACAGGCCTGTGGCAGAGCAGGGCCTTAGTACATGTGGACTGGTTCATGGCTCTGGCCACCTGTCCCAAGTGTGGAGAATCTGGCCTATTCTTTTCTTGCTTGTTTCTTGTTCTGTTGCCCAGGCTAGAGTGCAGTGGCATCATCATAGCTGACCACAGCCTGAAACTCCTGGGCTCAAGTGATCCTCCTACCCCAGTCTCCCAAGTAGCTGGGCCTATAGGTGTGTGGTCATCATGTCTGGCTAATTTTTTTAAAAAATTTTTTCTAGACACAGGAGGTCTCATTATGTCTCTCAGGCTGGTCTCGAACTCTTCGCCTCAAGTAGTCCTCCCGCCTTGGCCTCTCAAAGTGCTGGGATTATAGCTGTGTCACCACACCTGTGTTTTGTGATTTTTACATGACTTTGTCTCTAGACCCCAGCTTGATTTGGTGATCATTTCTCTTCAGAAGAAACTTCTTATATTAACTTTTTAACCATTGCAAACCAGGCCATAGGCAGCCATTGCTGTTGGGGAATGGCGTTCCTCAGTGGGGTTTTGGTGTCCAGCAATGACAAGAACTGCTGAGAAGAGACAGCCACAGGGAAATGGGTTCCGATAATGGGGCAGCAGCTGAGTGCTTGTTGATTTGCTGCTGTCATGACCACAAATGTTTAAAAATAATTTGTACAGAGAAAGAAAAAAGCAGTGGTTGGCGTCTGTGTCTGTGTATGCCACTGCCTTATCGGTGGTACAGAACGCAGAGACCACAGTCATTCAGAAAGGAAGAAGGCACTGCCATGCAGAGAGGAGAGGTGAGGGGAAGGGCAGAGGTGACCCACATCACAGTTAGTGCTTTCCAGTGGATAGAGCTTGTGAGAAAACAGATTCAGGTACTCACTGACTCCATTCCTGAATCTGTAAAATAGGCCCAGCCCCAAGGATTCACACATATTGTGAATTATTAATTTTGTGTTGTATACTTTATGGGCATCGTTATCACATTAAATCTTCATAACACCTCATGAGATCTGTACTTATCAATTTTCACATGAGGAAATTGAATCTTGGAGAGGCTAAGTCTTTTGTCCAGGGTCATCAAACTCAGTCAGTGTTAGAGTCAAAACTTGAGCCAAAGCTGTCAGGCTGTCAGGCTGTCATCCGCACAAAGCCTTGTGTTTAAGCATCACCCAACTAAAGTGCTCAGTCTTTAATTATTATCATTATTAATAATATCATTATGACCATCATTTTATCTGAACCTCACAGGCACCCCGTGACATTTTCTTATTCTACTTTTGCTGATAGGAAACTGAGGCCCACCGAGATCAGATCACAATAATGGGCGACATTGTCAGCAACCTGCCTTGTTTTTTCTTTGCAGGCCCACATCTCCCCCACCCCTGGCATTAGCCTGTGTTTGAGCCCCAAGGCCCAGCTGCAATTCTTGTTTAAAGCCTCACATCTTTTCTCTGACTGTCAGACAACAGTCACGGGAATGTCCTGTGCCATCTTCTCTCGGCAAGAGCGGTTGGCAGACAGCAGCAGATGCCCAGAGTCAAGGTCATGTGCCACTCAAGTGCTGGGCTGGAGAAAAGACCCTCTCTCCCTGCTGCTTGTGACCAGGCAGGGTGGGTCTGAATGTAGAAGGCACTGTCAGAGTAGCTATGTGACTAGAGGGTGCAGTTGGCAAAGGCATGCAGTCGGGGGGTGGGGGGGACATGGAATTTTATATTCGTCTTCTGCACAATTTTCCTCTGCATTTTAGATTGTTTTTGTTCTCTTCTTTTTGTAAATTAGTCTTTTCATACTAGTTAGAATATTCCACTTTAAAGGTGAGAGTAAACTCAAGAATCATTTGACTTTTTTTTAGGGGGGGGGACAGTCTCACTCTGTCACTTAGGCCAGATGATGATGATGATGATTAATTTATTTATTGAGACAGGGTTTCTGCTGCCTAGGATAGAAGTACAGTGGCATTATCATATCTCACTGCAACCTCAAACTCCTGGGCTCAAGCGGTCCTCCTGCCTCAGCTTCTCGAGTAGCTGGGACTACAGGCATGTGCTACCATGCCTGGCTAATTTTTTTTTTTTTTTCGTAGAGGTGGGGTCGTGCTCTTGCTCAGAATGGTCTCAAACCCTTGGCCTCAAGCAATCCTCCCACCTCGGCCTCCCAGAGTGCTAGTATTATAGGTGGCTCATATTATATGAGCCACCTCACCCAGCCTCATTTGACATTTTTTAAGGGGAGGAATAGAATTATTTGGCTGGGACTAGCATCTGAATGGATGGTTTGCTTTTTTCTAAACTGATGGCCTCTGAGGTGGGGGAGACAAATTCATTTGAAGTGATTTTTTTATTTTAAGCATGTCTTCTGTGTTATTTCTGTGCCCAAGGTGGGAGTATAATGTAGAGGTTAGGAGTGTGGTGACTTCTGGCTGGGCAAGGTGGTTCATGCCTATAGACCCAGCTACTCAGGAGGCTGAGGCAGGAGGATTGCTTAAGGCCAGGTGTTTGAAGCTGTGGTGACATCATGGTACTCTAGTCCAGGCAATACAGTGAGACTCTGCCAAAAAAAAAAAAAAAAAGGAAAGAAAGAAAGAAATTAGCTGGGCATTGTGGCGCTTATCTGTAGTCCCAGCTGAGGCAGGAGGATCACTTGAGCCCAGCAGTTCCGAGTGAGCTATGTCCAAGCCACTCCACTCTAGCCTGAGCATTAGAGTGAGATCCTGTCTCTTTAAAAAAAAAAAAAGGCCAGGCATGGTAGCTCACGCCTGTAATCCTAGCACTCTGGGAGGCCCAGGTGAGTGAATTGCTCGAGGTCAGGAGTTCGAAACCAGCCTGAGCAAGAGCGAGACCCCATCTCTACTAAAAATAGAAAGAAATTAATTGAACAACTAAAAATATATATAAAAAAATTAGCCAGGCATGATGGCGCATGCCTGTAGTCCCAGCTACCTGGGAGGCTGAGGCAGGAGGATTGCTTAAGCCCAGGAGTTTGAGGTTGCTGTGAGCTAGGCCGATGCCACAGCACTCTAGCCCGGGCAAGAGTGAGACTCTGCCTCCAAAATATATAATTCAACCATCGATCAAGAGTCATGACTTTAAAAAAAAAAAAAAAAATGATAAAACGCTAAAAAAAAAAAAAAAAAAAGAGTCATGACTTTTTGTAAAAATCCTTAATAACCACATTTTCCCATGCGTTGCTGAGCATTCATGCTCCCATCAGCTGTGGGTGAGGATATGCAGGTCCCTTAGCTTTCTCGCTGGGGTTGAGTAATGTTGGTCTTTAATTTGGTAGGCAAAAAATGGCATCTGGTTTTGAGGTCGTTTCTGAGAAAAAGTACTCTTTCCCCATCAACAACTTTCATCTGGCTGCCTCAGAATCTCCTCAGAGAGAGTGAGGCGCAGAGGAGAGGCAGCTGCTTCTTTGCCTGTTTTGAGCTCATACATGGTGAGGTCACAGACTAGGTTTCATTGGAGAGACGAAAGGGTGGGCAGGACTTGGAGCACAAAAGGGGACATTTCAGGGGAAGTCTTCAGGGGCAGCCACTCAGGAGGTGAAGTTTTCTAGAGAAAGAGATCAAAGCACCATGTGGCTCTGGTGGCAGGCAGGCTTATGAGTGTGCCCTCTGTAGATTGTGAGCTCCACATGTGAGGCAGGGCCTGGGGCTGTCTGGGTCACTTCTGGGTCCTCAGCATAGCTCAGCATAGGAGTGGGGTAGAAAGCCAGTGCTGAGGAAATGTGTGTGGAATGAATGCATACTTCTCAGTTTCTGGGTTAATGAGAAAAACTGAGAGCAAGGTAAACAGAGGAAAGTAATGTGGAGCTGGACTAAGCTGATGAGGCTGAGAACCCAAATCATGGTTGCTTCCATGAAATGTCCCTGTCTCCCCCAGCCCAGCTATGTTCCACCTTTGGGCTTCCTGCCCACTGGTCAGCCTGCACCTTGGCCCTCAGATGGTGACTTTGAAAGCAGGACTTCCATCTTATTTCCGTCTTGAGGGCAGGTATGGTTCATTGTGTATCTTTTTCTTTTTCCTTTTTCTCACTGAATATTTGATGTCTGGCGTGATTGTAAATACTTGTTAAGAAACGGAACCAGGCCGGGCGAGGTGGCTCACGCCTGTAATCCTAGCACTCTGGGAGGCCGAGGCGGGCGGATTGCTCAAGGTCAGGAGTTCAAAACCAGCCTGAGCGAGACCCCGTCTCTACTATAAAAAAATAGAAAGAAATGAATTGGCCAACTAATATATATATATATATATATATATATATATATATAAAAATTAGCTGGGCATGGTGGCGCATGCCTGTAGTCCCAGCTACTCGGGAGGCTGAGGCAGGAGGATCGCTTGAGCCCAGGAGTTTGAGGTTGCTGTGAGCTAGGCTGATGCCATGGCACTCACTCTAGCCTGGGCAACAAAGCGAGACTCTGTCTCAAAAAAAAAAAAAAAAGAAACGGAACCATCCTGGATATCTTAAACTATTCAATTCAGTTAGTAATAGAGCGGGCCCGGCTTTGGATTTGGGAGGGCCTTGTGTCACTTTATTGTGAGCCGCCCTCCCTAGTTTTCCCTCATTCTCCAAACACTGAGGCTTTTTTTTTTTTTCCTGCCTCTAAGGGGAGTTAATACAGTTGTGGTCTGAGGCTTCTTGTGTAACATATTTCTTCAGTGCCTGCTGTGGGGCAAGCCCTGTGCCAGGTGTTAGATGTGTAGTGGTGAACAAAACAGACATGGTCTCTGCCCCATGGAGCATAAAATTCTCATGAAGAAGACAAGGCAGTCGTTGCGCAAATTAATTAACATGGGTGAATATAAAATCCCAAACTGGGAGTAAAAGCCATGAAGGGAGAGAGCAGGGTGCTGAGTGTGAATGTCAGGAGACAGTGAGGTCCAATCAGTTTCATGTCTAGAGCTCACAGTTGAGTTAGTGGCAACATAGTTAAATGAACTGCTGTGTGACACAGAGGTTGCCACAGCAAGTGTGTTGGCTTTTCTACACAGTTTGTGGACATTGTTTAAGAGTAGTGACAGTTCTGGCAAACTGTCATTTATTAAGTGCTCACACTGCCCTAAGCACTGTCCTAGGTACTTTATACATATTTGTTCATTGAATCCTTAAACCTCACAAGGTAAGTGCTCTTGGGATTCCCATTTTACACAGGAGGCTCAGAGGCCTTTTCTTGCCCAGAGTCACAGTAAGTAGAACAGGGAATACAGCCCAGGCTCCAGAGCTGTGCTCTTAACTGCTGCACCCTGCCTGTCCCCAGGCTTGGGATGGGCTTTGCAGAGAGGAGGCACAGCAGGCCCAAAGAGCAGCAGCATGGACTTGCCAAGTGTGAGAGGGTGGGACAGGCAAATATTCAGGGGCTGGGGGCCTTGAGGACTGAGGTCGTTGTGCCTGGTCACATGACAAGATACCTCATTACACCTCCTACTACTCTCATAGCTCCTTTTCTCATTAGCACGTTTTGTCATCTTCTGTGTAGTAGTTTTTGTTGCTCTCCCTCATGAAATGCTCTGAGAGGGCAGAGTGCCTGCTGTCCCCTGCCCAGCCTAGGACCTTGCACAAAGTGATTGCTCAGTATGTATTTATTGAATGAACACTTGACTAAGTGTAGGCCCAGAGTTTTGCCTTAGTGGATAGGCTGTTGTCTAAGAGGATGACTGTACTTTTGTTTTCCTGGAAGTTTACGTAACCCAGGAGTAGAGCAGATTTCCAGGCTGTTGCCAGAGATAATGAGTCTCCATTAAGCGAGCCAGCTTTGGGAGAAGGAGTCTATGTGTGGTTGGGGAGAGCCCAAGAGATTGGGGCCAGGGTGTCTGGCAGAGTAAAGCTTTAGGCATCAGTCAGGCAAATGAGCTTTTGAATAGACTTGGTTTCCGCCTCCCCCAGTTGAACTGTTTTGGGGAGCAGCAGTTGGGTTGGGAGCTGATTTGTGACACTGACTTCATTTTCTTCATATTAAAATACTTTGGGTAATTAAAAAAATACTTCCTTATTTGGTGCTTTAGTGATTACATTAAATATAAGCATAATATTTAGATGCAATAAAAAGTATGTATTTAATAGTAACAAACTGATTAATAGTGCTTTCCAAATTCCTGTTATAGCACTAATCTGATGTTCTGAGTTCAAATTAAATTTGAATTGGAATGTTTAAATTCTTTTGCAAAGGTGGTAGTAAATCCACAGATACACACTTTTTTTCTTTTAAATACATGAAACTACCTGGGTGCAGTGGCTCATGCCTATAATCCTAGCACTTTGGGAGGCTGAGGCAAGAGGATTGTTTTAGGCCAGGAGTTCAAGACCAGCCTGGGCAACATAGCAATAATCTGTCTCTAAAAAGAAAAAGTTAGCCAGGCGTGGTGATCCCAGCTACCCAGGAGGCTGAGGCAGGAGGATCACCTGAGCCCAGAAATTAGAGGTTATAGTGAGCTATGATCACACCACTGCACTCTAGCCAGAGTTACAGAGCAAGACCCTATCTCTAAAAAACAAACAAACACGAAACCATACTTGGTTTGTCTTTTTTCCAAGTTGACTTTTTCCATTACATGGACAGGTCCTGAACCTAAGCAGACACTAGCCCATCACCTCCAGCGATGATTGTCATTCCCCCAGATTTCAGCAACCTCAGTTAATTAAAAGGTTCACATGAAGTTAATCAAGTTTGGAACTCTAATTTTGTGCAGTGTTTGGATATGATTCGATGAGTCATCTTTTGGCAGAGTAGTTCTCTATCCCTGACAGTGTTTGATCTTAACAGAACGGTTTTATAATCTGTAAACTGGTGGGGAGGCACTCTTCAGAAATGCAGAGTCAACAGTGATGTGTGTGTGTGCTTGGCTCTTTGGGAGGGGTGGGAAGCAGAACAAAGAGGAGAATTTAATAAGCAAGAACTTGTCATGGGCTGGGGTCAGTTCTGAGGCTGTTGCCTGTCTAGAACACGGGCTTCTTCTTGCCCCTTCTCCACCCCTGCTAACTGGAGTGCTGACCTTCGAAAAAGAGTGAAAAAGGCAGCTTCTGTTTGCTTTGCTGCAAATAAGTGGCTGGACTGACTGGCCCCCTTCCCAGAAGCCCTGAGAGGACTTCAGATGTGGTCAGCGAGGTATGTGGATGGTGCCAGCCTGCCGGCTCTCGTCCAAGCAAACTGCATGGGGAACAGGCAAGGGGCCCAGAGAAACTGAGGGGCCAGCTGCTGGCTGCCTGTGCTCCTCCTCTTAGTGCCATCTTATTTCTTCTAAAATAAAGCTATTCTTACTTTCTAAAGATTGATGGGCAAGGTTTTGTATGATCTGTGCCTCTACTTCTCACCCACTGAACTTAACATCTTAAAATTAACAGACCAGCTGCAAGAGGGCAGAGCCCATCAGGAAAATGCATCTCTCGGAAATATGGTCAAATGGAGGCCCCCCCTGAAGCAGCGGGGTAGGGGGGGATGCGCAAAGAGCCAGACCACTTGGAGTCCTGGGTGCTATGTTCCACACGGACCTGCTGTTTCTTTTGGATCCCATCAGGGTTAAGAAGCACAGATTCTGAAGCCAGATTTGAGTTTACATTTCTGCTCCACTACTTCTTGGCAGTTACAATGACCAAGTCACTTAATGTCTCTGAATTTCAGTTTCCTGATCTGTAAAGCAGGGAGGGCAATAGTAATTACCCACCTCACCAGGCTATTGCAAAGATTGAATGAGTGTGAACACATGTGAATATTTAGCATGGTGCCTAGCACATGGTAGGCACCATAATGGTTTGGGCTTTGATGCTCCCAGAGCAATATTTTCTAACCAAAAAATGAAAAGCTTTGTGACGAGGGCTGAAAAAATTACCTCCTCTTCTTGGTCCCTTGTGACAGTTGGTGCTTTGAACCCAGTGACACAGAAATAAGATCACACAGGAAGCAGCCAACATGACCTCCTGGTGCTGTTCACCACTCTGGCAGCTTGAGAGCAAGCAGCCTCCCCTGCCCAGGCAACACGGATACCCATTCTAGGTCTTGTTACCCTGTCTTCTCAGGAGTGACTGACAGGAATAGCCATTGATATTCAGTACATTCCAATCAGAGTATCCTCTGCTTTAGCTGCACTAGCAAGTGTCGTGATTTGTTTGTTTTCCTGGGACGTTGTTGGAAAAGGGGTTTGGCACAAACAGGGAGTAACTGGCATTTCTGCAGTCTTTTCGCCACCCTGCCCCCAGATGTTCACTTGATTGCCTTTCTCTACTGCAAATTGAGATACCAGCAACACATTTGCAAAGTTAGAAGTTAAGCTTGGGTGATAGCAGATCAGTGTTAGCCAGCATCCAATTTGTCGTTGCTTTGACTTGACTGCCAAGTATTCAGGTAGAAGTGAAGGTTCCAAAAGCTGGGTTCTTGAGAAAGAGAAAAGTAACATTTCCAGACAGCAAATAGTATTCAAAATAAATGGGTGTTTTGGAGCTTTTTGTTTGTTTTTTAACCTCTAATATGCAGAGCCTTATACTGGGCATGTGATGGTTGCCAGAGAAACACAGACCAGGGGCCTTTGTGTGACGTTGGCACTGAGGAAAACATAGCCCAGAGGCAGGTTGTGTCTTCTTTTACCTGGGCTTCTGTGCTTTGAGATCTTGGAACCCTTTATAACCCACTTGTAAACTTCTCTCAGGGTTCAGTGGAACCACCTGTTGTGGCCCCTAAATTCTCTAACCACCTGGTTTATTCTCCCAGCTGTCGCCTTCGTAGATGCACAGACCAGGGGCTCCCTCACTTGCCTTTGTACATTTAGCCCCACAGGTCTGCCTGGCACAAGGTCAGTGCTGGTTGAATGAATGAATTCTTGTTACTTGGAAAGTGGTTCTCATCCCAGTCTGCTCATCACCAAAACTGTTTGTGAGTCTTTAAAAAGTATGACTCTGATTCTTTAGTCTGGGTTCCAAATACTTGCATTTTTAAAGAGGCTCCTGGGAACTTAAGATTGTCCGAGTTTCAATCTACCTAAATTTTTAGAGAAGGAATCCCTTGTACTAATGGAGAGTATAGTTTGCTGAATAAGCTTACTTTTTCAGTTAGCAAATACTGATGAGACACAAGTGAAAGTACTTGGCAAACTGTAAAGTCCCCTCTCCAAGTACTGTCTCAGAGCACCTAGGGCTTAAACCTAGAAGATCCCATGTTTCTACCTCTACCCTGAAATGGCCTGAGTGATACAGGAGAAGGAGTGTTACCCTTAGGAGGGACAAGGCTCAGGCCAGCTTTAACCCCCTCTTTGGGGAGCATGTAGGTGACAAGAATGCCTGCTCACATGGCATGTAGGTAACCTCGTGGACAGGGTGTAGTTGACAGTGGAAGATGCTTATATTTTGATCAGTCTTATGTTCCTGTCTGTGTCTTTTTGTTTGGCCTAAAATTTCTGGCCTTGTTGGGGTCTCCTTACACAGTAGCTCTCACTCACAGCCATCATCTGAACCTTTCCTCTGGTTCACCACTAAAATTAAACATCCATTTCTGGGGGTTGACATAGTTTTTGTACTAAGGGAGGTTTTGTTACTGTTGACCTGCCTGTCTGATGAGTCTGAGTATTTGGCTGGCCTCTCTGGCTGAAGCAGCCTTTGAACTGCTGCCTAGAATGCATGCCTCCTGCTCCTGACCTCTCTTCTGGGTCTTAATAGAAACTTTTCCCTCTGCTGGAAGCTTCTGCTTCCTTCCTCCCCAGAAACTCACAAACACTTCAATCAATTGTTGTTTCCTCAGAGAAGCCTTCTTGACACCACCCTGCAGATGGTGTCAGACCGTCTATTATGCTATCACAGCACTTCTCACAGCAAGGTTAGATAGGCAACGATTTGATTGCTTACCTATCTGACTATATTTGTTGAATAAATGAAAAATGTATTACCTTTCACTTGGCCCACATTTTAATTAATGTAATACTTTCTACAGAATAAAAAATTTTTAATGATCAATATCTGTGAACATTCATTATAAAGAGACTGGCTTTATAACCTACCTTCTTTTTCCCTTTCCCAGTGCTCCTGAAGTTCCGCACAGATAAAGGAAGAGATCCTAGTTGTGATACGTATGGGGAAGATTCTGAGCTGTTGCTCCAGATACGGGATGATGTGCTTGACTCGCTGGGTGTGAGTCCTGACCTGCTTCCTGAGGACTTTGTCAGGTTGGTCTCGGTGTTTATCACAGTTTGGCCCGGAGAGAGAAACATGTTTTCAGGATTTGTCTTGATTGGGGAAATCCTTTATGGAGACCCAAAGCCCTGAGGAAAGCCCCCTTTGCCACCTTCTGCCACCTCCTGCAAAGTTCTGCCTCTCCACTACTGTAACAGTATACAGAAGATACAGAGAGGAGCAGATTCTATTTTTTGCAATATGTATTTTATATTCACATGATTCAAACTTCGAGGCAAGGCAGTGTGAGATCTGTAAACACTCCTTAGGATTCCAGCATGTGGAGCTGTAGGTACAGTTTAGCGAACCAGTTGTCTGCTCACTTGTGTTCAGGCTGCTCTTATTGCATAATGCTGCAGTGGCGTGACCTTGTGTCAGACGTGTACAGGTATAACTGTAGGATAAATTAGTAGAAAGGAAATTGCTGGGTCAAAGGAATATGATTTATCATTTGGTAGATATTGCCGATCTGCGTTCTATTGGTAGCCTATCAGTTTATGGCCCCAGCAGCAAAGGCAGCCATGTTCCTAGCATCTTCTCTGTCCCTTGGGGACTGGGATACTTTCACTTAGGTGACTAGTGTTCTGCTCTCATACACAGTCAAACTTAGGTTTTTTTTTTTTTTTTTTTTTGAGACAGAGTCTCACTTTGTTGCCCAGGCTAGAGTGAGTGCCGTGGCGTCAGAGCTCACAGCAACCTCAAACTCCTGGGCTCAAGCAATCCTGCTGCCTCAGCCTCCCAAGTAGCTGGGACTACAGGCATGCGCCACCATGCCCGGCTAATTTTTTCTATATATATTAGTTGGCCAATTAATTTCTTTCTATTTTATAGTAGAGATAAGGTCTCGCTCTTGCTCAGGCTGGTCTCGAACTCCTGTGCTCAAACGATCCGCCCACCTCGGCCTCCCAGAGAGCTAGGATTACAGGCGTGAGCCACCGCGCCCGGCCCAAACTTAGGTTTTTATTAGAGAAGATCACATGGTGGCTAGGTCATGATCTCCTTCCAGGCAATTCTGGAATCATCTGCTCACTCTTAATTCCCTTTCCATGTCTTTAGGGACTTTAGGGCTTTGCTGTGCCTCCAGGTTGTAGCAATAATAATAACTACAATTTATTGAGTAGTCATTGTGTGCCAGGCATCACATAGTAATATGCAAACAACATCCTACCCTGGGTCTTACCACACTGGTACTGTCTAGTAGCAACATACCACCTTGGTTTCTTTTCAACAGTAATGTCAGTCAAAATCAAAGTCCCTTCTTTTTTCTTTTTTTGAGACAGAGTCTCAGTTTGTTGCCCAGGCTAGAGTGAGTGCTGTGGCGTCAGCCTAGCTCACAGCAACTTCAAACTCCTGGGCTCAAGCGATCCTACTGCCTCAGCCTCCCCAGTAGCTGGGACTACAGGCATGTGCCACTATGCCCGGCTAATTTTTTGTATATTTTTTTTAGTTGGTCGATTAATTTCTTTCTATTTTTGGTAGAGACAGGGTCTCGCTCAGGCTGGTTTCGAACTCCTGACCTCAAGCAATCCGCCCTCCTCGGCCTCCCAGAGTGCTAGGATTACAGGCGTGAGCCACCGCGCCCGGCCCCCTTCTTTCCTTAGTCCTTCCTTTCTTCACTTCTGGCTGGGAACCTCCCGTAGACTCTTAACAAACCCTCCCCTATTTAGAGCCAGCAGTGGTATCTGAACCACCTGTGGAGCTCTGAACCAAAAAGCCATTGTCCAAAACTAGGCAGCAGTTTACAAGGCACTTTTGTAACACTGGCACGGTTGGGTCAGGGCCTGATGACACTGCAGGCTTGGGTGGCTCCCTGTCCTGTGCTGACACAGCTGGGCACTCATCGCTTGGTGGAGGAAGGACCAGTGTAGCAAGTGTTTCTCTTCCGTGCTTCACAGCAGGAGGAGGGACTGGGTCACACGGGGCATCAGTTCCAGCAGACCCAGCCAGGCAGTCAGCAGCAAGCCGAGGCTGCTTGCTGTACTGCTGCCGGGTGCCGGGCCGTGAGCGTGCAGCCGAGTGGCTAATTTGGGCATTTAGAGTGATGAACGGTCTGGCTCTGCATCGCCGGCCAGCAGAGTTGAAGGCTCTGCTTCCCAGAAAGGGAAAGCCACAGCCTAATGAGCTGCCGGCCGGTTCTCTCTCCGAAGTGTTTGCTTCCCTGCCCACCCTCTTTGCAGAAACCACTTTCCCACGTCTAGGTCTCATGTGCTCAGGCGCTCGCACTCTATTGCCTTTCTAAGTAAGAGGGGTTTGGTGGGCTCTTGAAGTCTGTCTGTAGATAGGCCGCGAGATGGGATAGGGATGCCGGCGAGGAAATGAGGCTCCGTCTCGCAGCTGAGCTCCGCTCACGATTGCCCGCCGCCGCCGCCTCCGAGCAGGGCGTGCAGGAGGGAAGCCTGTGCACAAGTCCTCCTCTCCCTCAGCTGTCTGCCAGCTCCCCATGCTGTCCTTTACGTTATGTTATTTATTCTCTCTTCAGAGAACTTTGTTGTTTTTCTCATTATGAAAGTAACAGATGCCCAGTTCCAGAAAGTGTAAAATGGAAGAAAAGGATGGTCCATAATCCCAGCCACTGCAACATTTTGGGGTTTAGCCTCACAAACGTTTCTGTATTTACTTAGTTTTTTTCTCATTTTAAATATCAAATGGGATCATACTATCTATACGCTTTGATAGAGTGTTCTCCAAGCATATGGACTTGTTTGTGTCTATAAATACAGATTGATATCACTAGTATTTCATGTTTCATTGTCTGGACATACAGTTATTTAACCAATATTTTATTGGTAGATATTTATGTTGTTTATATTCTTTCACTTTTATAAACACTTTTGATAAACATGCATAATTTGTATATTTATATAACTTTACTGGGTTTTAAAATATTTTTTTATTGAGGTAAAATACGGTTAACATAAAATTATTTTAACTATTTTTAGTTTATAAATCTTTGGCATTATCATGTAACCATCACCACTATCCATCTACAGAATGTTTTCACCTTCCCAAGCTATAACTCCATACCCATTAAACATTAACTCCACACTTCCTCCTCCTCCTAGCCCCTCTGGTATACTGTCTGCCTGGTACACTGGTAACCTCGAGTATATAGTTTCTGTCTCTATGAATTTGACTATTCTAGTTACCGCATGTAAGTGGAATCATGCAGTATTTATCCTTTGTGAATTTAATGGTTTTTTTCTTTTTTTTTTTTTGAGACAGAGTCTCACTTTGTTGCCCAGGCTAGAGTGAGTGCCGTGGCGTCAGCCTAGCTCACAGCAACCTCAAACTCCTGGGCTCAAGCGATCCTCCTGCCTCAGCCTCCCAAGTAGCTGGGACTACAGGCATGTGCCACCATGCCCGGCTAATTTTTTTCTATATATATTAGTTGGCCAATTAATTTCTTTCTATTTATAGTAGAGATGGGGTCTCGCTCTTGCTCAGGCTGGTCTCGAACTCCTGAGCTCAAATGATCCGCCCACCTCGGCCTCCCAGAGAGCTAGGATTACAGGCTTGAGCCACCGCGCCCGGCCAATTTAATGGTTTTAAATTACATAAATAGTATATACGTTTGT
>VSMD01057119.1:0-14461 GCA_008750895.1 Mirza zaza | reverse complement strand
GATACATAAAAATCATTTCAAGAGTCACGTGAATTTAGGGAGCCAGGATTTGTACAAATTCCACTTGATGCCAGAGCTTGGACCTGACAACTTCAGTCTACAAATGTGGGGCACAATGAATATAACGACAGGTGGAAACTTTCCCAGTTCAGAGATCTCTGTGGTCACTGCAGAGTGGAAGGGAGAGTGAATGTAAAGTCGCCTTCTCAGAGAAGTCCTCCCTAACATTCATTTCTGGATTCGGGGCTGCTCCTGTGTGCTCCCACAGATCCCTGGGAGGCTCTCCTGTGAGACCTTCCCACCCTGCACCAAGGGGACCCATGGGTTCTACCACCTGGAGATTTAGAATTGGGTTCATCTGTCTTCTCTATCACTGTGATCCCAGCACCTTGCCTAGGAGACTGTACACGTTCACTAATTTTTGTTGGAATGACTGAAAAAAAGAATACGTGAAAGAGAAAGGAATGTCACTCACCTGTCACACCGCTGTTCTGTGCACTCCTGGCCAACACTGTCTGGGACACAGCAGGCGAGTCACACGCAGGGGAACACAGGTGAGAAGTGAAAACTTATTCAGGTTTCCTATTGTCTGCTCTAGTTGGAGGAAGGACAGCTGAGAGTGCTGAGGGGCACAGACCTCTGTGTTTTAGGATTGGGACAAGGGATAAGAGAGAAGGCAGGAAGAGAAGACAGGACAGAAGGCAGCAGAAAGCAAGTAAAATACTACAGAGAAAATAGCAACAAATTCTAACCCAGGCCCAAAGAAATCTGGTTTAAACAAAGAGAACCCTCCCAAACATTTCTAAGGCAAACTTCTTCAGCTTCCTATTTCCCTTCTTCTTTCCCTCCTCTGCTTCCTCTTCTTCTAATTTCCCTAAGGCCTAAGAACTTTGAACTTCAGCTTTTAGCGAAGGAGCAGTAATTGACACTCGAGGAGGGGAAAATTGGAAGGGCTTGTTATAATCAGATTTGCATTCTAGAGGAAACAATTAAATGTCTAGAATTCAGTCATGTGTCAAAACTGATGTCATCACCATTTAATTGGCACCAATAACATGATTTGGGGATGATTTGGTCACTTGGCTCCTTTGAATAAGCACCTAAACATGAGAACCCTGGAACAGTGAAGGCACCACAAAAGAAGAGTCACTGTCATTCAGCATAGACTGCCAGCCTCGGGCTTCCCTACAGACAATGCCCCAACCACTAAGCCTACAATATACCAGACAGGGATATTGGGTGCATCTCGTTCCTCTTTGGTGCACCCCCACAGATGAACTCTTTTCTTCTTTAGGATCCTCAGTTTAAGGATGTAATTGCTCAGCCCACATGTGGTAGGAAGGGTTAGGATAAAATGCTTCCTCCTGCCCGTCATTCCTCTGGCTATTCTAAGGGCTACCTAGTAGGGGATGGAGAGGGCATGTTTCTCTATCAGGATTCATAAGCCCAGACATTCCAATAAAAAAGTGGTTGAAGGCCGGGCGTGGTGGTTCACGCCTGTAATCCTAGCTCTGTGGGAAGCCGAGGCGGGCAGATTGCTCAAGGTCAGGAGTTGAAAACCAGCCTTATCAAGAGCAAGACCCCATGTCTATCAAAAATAGAAAGAAATTAATTGGAAAACTAATATATGTAGAAAAACTTAGCCAGCCATGGTGGCACATGCCTGTAGTCCCAGCTACTTGGGAGGCTGAGGCAGGAGGATTGCTTGGGCCCAGGAGTTTGAGGTTGCTGTGAGCTAGGCTGATGCCACAGCACTCACTCTAGCCTGGGCAACAAAGTGAGACTCTGTCTCAAAAAAAAAAAAAAAAAAAAAAGTGGTTGAAGTAGAACCAACCAGAGCCATAGACATTCTTTGAAATCTGCTACAGTGTTTCACTCCATGCAGGAAAATAATTCACAGAGACACCAAGCTTTGATTTAATAGGATTTATTCTCTTCTCTGCCATTAACAATCCGGTTGATAAGTTGTTCTCCATCCTTGGGATCCCACGGTTGAGAGAGGAGGTCTGGGCCCCATACCACACCCCTCTCAACGGTAGAATAGAAGCACAGCTGCCTCAGTTATCTCCCGGCTGTTGCTGGAACCAACGTGAGTTCCATATCCACTCCAATCAAAGGCAGAAAAATCCCCACACTGGCGGGGATTGCCCTCTGGGAAGAACCCTCCTCCGCCGATGCAGTGCTGCCAAAAAGGGAGAGGAAGAGACACAGATGAGAGAGATGCTGGTGAGGCCAATGACAGCCTAAAGGCCAAGTCCAGTGCAGTCTTTGGTCCTCAAGAGACTCACCATTGGCAGCGTTGATCTTTTCCTCCCATGAAAACCTCTATACCTTTAGCTTTAGTGACCTCACTGTCTGCTCCTCACTGTCCTCCAACTTTTCTGAACACTCATTCTAGGATTCCCTGGCGGGACTCTTGCTTCATGAATTCCTTGAGGTGCTTCTCCTCAGTACAGGACACCTCTCCCTGTCCCTTATTACATGACCATCTTGGCTTCAGGTACTAGCAATTCACTATGACCCCCAAATCTCTATCTCCTGTGCAGATGTTCCTTTTGCTAAAGACCTCGAAATCCAACCTGGATCTCCACACAGGAATCTCAAGCTCCATATGACTAAAACAGAGTTAAATATCCCCCATGGACCCCAAACTGCTCATCATCCAGACACCCTGACTTAGTAAATGACATTCATTCACCCAAACAAAAACCATGAGCTATTCTAGACTTCTTCCCTTCCCATCCTCTGTGTTCAACTGGTATTCTATTTAAAATCCTGAAAATTCATAGATACCCATCATTCATTCCCACAGGCGCATGGGGGAATGGCCTGAGTGAGGTTCTAGGAGGTGATGTCCAGGACCCTCTTGGTAACCCACAACACACTGTGTAGCTATGCAAGCCTAGGCCAGGGTTGGGGAGGACCACTTTTCTCTGAAAGCTAAACCACAGATGAAGAAGGACAAGGAATCTCAGCTTCAAAAGGCTTCCACAGAAATTTCTCGCATGGAAGCCTCACCCCAGCTGCAGGAGACTGAGTGCTTTTGCCAAAGGCTGAGCATCCAGCAGTGGCTCTTGTGAAGCCTCAGCCTCGATTTCAGTCCTCAAAGGTACAGGATGTCTGTACCTGGACAAAGGGTCCCACAGCTCTGCCCCGGAAACCCAACAATCAGCAAGAGAAAGTCACACACACACACATACACACACTCACACCACACTCGTACCACACCCAACACACATACCAACACACAGTGACAAACTCAGCCTTACAGCCCCGTTGGTCCCCACAAAGACTCACAATCTCAGTGTTACATCCGGTGACCCTCATTCCAGCACACAAGGCGTTGGCTGCTCTCTCGTTATTAAATACCCTGAACTGAACAAATCCCGCAGTGAATTCCCCTGAAAACAAGAGACAGGAAACAGCATTCAAGGAAGATGCTAGAAATAGCCTCTTTACTCCAGCCCAGAGATTCTCTATGCTGAGGCTCAGGCTACAGCCCAACACTCCGGCCGCACTGCTGGAGCTCAGCTCCTCTGGGGCAATGGATGGTGCGTCCTGGCCCCAAACTTCCCATCAGGGACATCTTCCCAGCCCAGGGACTAGGAGCTTGTCGTCAGGGAGGGCCTCTCGTCTACCAGAGGCTTGTGAAGAGAAATTCAGCTATGCAGGAAAATCACACTGAACACCTCCAAGGGCGGGGTGGCAGCAATTATGAGGCAGATTCCCTCTGTTCCTTGTTACATTTTTCTTACTCTCTTTTATTTTAAAATCTCAAATGTCGGCCGGGCATGGTGGCTCACGCCTGTAATCCTAGGACCCTGGGAGGCCGAAGAAGGTGGATCGCTCAAGGTCAGGAGTTCGAAACCAGCCTGAGCAAGACCCCATCTCTACCAAAAACAGAAAGAAATTAATTGACCAACTGAAAATATATATACAAAGAACATATATACAAATATATCTGAAATATATATGAAAATATAAAATATTTATATTTTATATACAAATATATTTGAAATATATATGAAAATATATATATAAAAGCCGGACATGGTGGCGCATGCCTGTAGTCTCAGCTACTCAGGAGGCTGAGGCAGTAGGATCACTCAAGTCCAGGAGTTTGAGGTTGCTGTGAGCTAGGCTGACACCACGGCACTCACTCTAGCCTGGGCAAAAAAGTGAGACTCTGTCTCAAAAAAAAAAAAAAAAATCTCAAATCTCAATGATATCACCTTTGAATTTTACAGCATAGGCTCAGCCTATGTGAAAGATACTATGCCACCAACTTTAGATTCACACAAAATAAATTAACGGTTACTCCTCACAATTAAAAAAAGAAAAAATTCCTCCCCATTTTGTTGATTGTCCTGCCCTGTGTACATGAACCTGGCCTGGTCCCAACAAGTTCCTGAGGGGCTGACAGTGGGGTTGTCAGGACTAGAGAGTCTGGAGCCAAATTTCCTCGTGCAGATGCGAGCTCCCCTGTGGACGTGCCCTGTGACCTCAGCAAGTACCCGAACCTCTCAGTGCCTCTGTTTCCTACAATGAAGTTAATGACAGCTCAGCCCGTAAGGCCGTCAAGCAGACTGAGTAGAACAACCCCAGTAACATGCATAGAAGAGATCTGAGCCGTGGTTACTGATTAATAACTGCTGCCCTGTTCAGACCCATTTTGACCAGAATGTTCTAAATTGTGACTAGTTATTTTTTGAGTTAACACAGTTTAGCAGTTGAAAGAAAATATGGCCTCATATAGACCACTAAAGAGACCACAGCATGTCACTTTCATGCACCCTCTACTGTACTTTTCTGATCAAGAGCAACTTTTGAGTTCGGTGTTAACTAGAGTCAGGGCCAATCTTTGGCCTATCAATAAATATAATTTTAACCTGTGTTAACCTTACGTACTTTAAGAAAAGTTCTTGTGTGTTATTATCTTTATTTATTCCCAAGTTTGCAAAGTTGTATGAATAAAGGATACAGGGATTACTTTAATTAGTGCTCTAAAAAATATGCATGTATTAGTGTACTGGATTATTTAGCAGAATATTTACAAGTTTCTGTTTACCTTGTTGATTGAGCATGACTACTAAATATTATGTAATAAAAAGCATTTATTGTTAAAATAAAATAAAACAAAATAACTGCTACCTGTCCTAACTGAATGAATTCAATCAAGAATGAAATTCTTCCTACCAAGAGTTCAGAGGAGCATTAAAGACTCACTTTGGCCATTAGGTGAGTAATAAGACGCTGTTTTCTGGGCATCGCCAAAATCATAGACCACAGGGATCACAGGGCCATTGTCCTTCCAACATGTTCCTTCTCCATATTTCACAGGGAATTTCTATAGGGAACAAAGCATGTCATTGAGCAAGGAAATGGGTTTGTCCTTACTAGCCATTCCTTCCCAGGGATGCTGCTGCTCACAGGGAAAACGATGCCTTCTCAGAAACAGAGATTATCTCAAAACCACTCAAAATAAGACTCTTCCCCCCACCCATAATATTCTGAAAGAAAATAGATAAGCAAATAAATAAAATAGGTAAAAACAAGTTATTCTTGAACATATATAAAAAATGATGAGCCTAAATAAAACATGGGATTATCATCTTTGAGTTTATATAACATTTTTCTTCATATTCTGGGAAAATGGATATAGCAAATTTACTAGAAAAATATGAAATAACCACTTCATTATTGAGCACAATTTGTTCATAAGAAACTTCTTACTAAAAAAAAAATCTTTCCCGTGTGCCGCTGCTAGTCACTCAGGAGCTGCACTTCTCCAACAGCCCAGACCACTTCCTTCCCATTCTCTCTCTCTCTCTCCTCTCCTGCCCCAAGTCTCCTCTCCCGCAGGTCTTTTCTCTTGCCTGGCTCAGAATTCCTGAGAGAAGCGGGACAGAAGCCACCAGAAATCAAGGTTAGGAGACCATGGGAGACAGAACCACTAAAGACGGCTCCTGCCCAACCTCAGACACTTGCTTCTCCCCACACCCATGAAACCAGCCCCAGCCAGCGCCCTGTGTACCTTGTAGAGGCCAAACAGATTGTGTCCCAGTCTCCGGAGGAAGCCAGTATCGGTGTGGTACCTCAGCAGGGAGCTGTTCCTCCAATGTTCCAGGGGGGACTTGTTGGGCACATGCCAGATGCTCAAGTCCTGGGCCTGGATGTCGTAGTAGCCAGGGTTCTGCACAGCAACACACACTGAGCCTCACGGGGCCAGGGGGTCCCACGAGGCAAAGGCCCACACGTGCAGCCCTCAGCTGAGCTCACAGCTCTGGGCTCCAGGGGTGGGACAGATGGTCGCCTGTGCTCAGACACCCCCACTTCCAGCAGGTGAGGACTCCCCACCACCCATGTCCCTAACTGCCTTGTGAGGTGGAAGTTGTGATGCAAGATGTGTATTTCCTTCCTCTTCTCCAGCCCTGTTTCCGTGTCCCCCTTCATACCCTCCCTCCTGCGTGCTGTGGCCACACACACTCACTCCTCACCCTTTCCCAGTGCGTGGGAAGTGGCACCAACCTTGTAGTCATCGCTTGTGGCCGCCTCTGCAGACCCAAAGGTGTTGTAGTTGGCCCAGTTGTTGTCCCCCTCTGGGTAGTCTGCTCTGTTGCCCTGCTGACTGGACCAGCGATCGCCCAGCGTGCACTTCCCATACATGTTGTTCTCGTGCACACTGGCCACCAGGGTCCAACCACCACCCTCAGTGGTCATGTCACAGAAGGTCTGGTAGACAACACCATTCTTGGTGCGGAGGAAATACAGGCCATCTGCAGAGAGAACCAGCCAGAGCCTCCCTGTCTGAGAGCTCACGGCCATCTCAGCCCCCACCACCACAGAGGCCCGAGGAACCAGACACATGGCCTAAAGCCTCCTCCCTGAGTCCTGCCACTAAGTGTTCCCGGGTGGCCTGGAATCTCCCTGAATTTAGAAAATCACGCTTCTGAGACTGAGACAGAACACAGAGTTACCAAAACTCCCAGTGGCCAGTGTCGTTCCTATCAGGTTAAACATGAAATTATCCTAAGACCCAGCAACTCCACTGCTAGGTTTTTTTTAATACCGAAAAGAAGTGGGAAAAGGGACTCAAGCAGATGCTAGTGCAGCAGTGTTCATTGCAGTATGAGTGACAAGAGTCACAACAATATTTGAATTGAGAAACAACCCAAATATTCATCAATAGATAAATGAACAAAATGCAAGATATGTGTGTGTGTGTGTGCACACATATGTACACACAGTGGATAAAAAGCAATGACATATTCATGCTACAACATGGATTGACCTTGAAAACATTTTGCTGAGTGAAATAAGCCAGACATAAAGAGACAAATATCACATGACTCTACTTATATGAGGTAACTGGAAAAGGCAAATCCATAGAGACAGAAGGCAGAATAGCAGCTACCAGGGGCTGGGGGAGAGGACAATGTGGAGTTGTTGCTGAGTGGGTACGGAGGTGGTGAACAATTCCAGAGATAGATGGTGGTGACGGTTGCACAACGTTGTAGGAAATAACTACAGATAAATTTTCCATTGAAAATTAAAGTGGCAAATTTTATCCAATATGTAACATATATATTTTTTTACTATAATTTTTTCTTAACTTTAAAAAAAACCTCCCAGAGGACAAAAGCCTGATTGCCCTGAGAGGGCTCTGTTTGAATGTCTCATCACTCACCACCTGCGCTGGGGCACTCGGCTTTGATTTCCTTGCAGCTTCTGGGCAGAGATGGAGACGCAGAAGAGCAGGTCCCCTTCTGGGAGGAAGTATGGGCCACCTCTAGAGAATATGCACAGTGTTATTCTCATTGCTGATTTGTCACAAAACCCAGCCTCTCCTTGTCAGTAGTCCCAAACGATTCCATCCCACAGTAGCAGAGCCTCCCTGCCAGGGTGATAAGGCCCAGAGATACCCACTGTCATATTCGTTCAGCCCATCGGACCCAACAGCCAGCACAGGCTTGAGGCATGCCTGCCTCCACATGCGCACCCTGTGTCAAGCCCTGCCCTAAGCACTGGGCAGTCAAAGAAATTAAACATCCCCCCAAGAGCTTGCCCCTAGAGGGAGTTGTTGATAAGTCAAGAGAAAATTATATTAAGAAGAAAAAATCATAGAAGATAAGCCAGGCCAGCACATGGGCTCACACCTATACTTCTAGCACTTTGGGAGGCCAAGGCTGGAGGATCACTTGAGGCCAGGAGTTTGAGACCAACCTGAGCAAGAGTGACACCCCACCTCTACTAAAAATAGAAAAATTAGCTGGGCATAGTAATTCACAACTAGTCCCAGCTACTTGGGAGACTGAGGCAGGAGGATTGTGAGCTCAGGTCTTTGAGGTTGCAGTGAGCGATGACGATGCCACTGCACTCTATGCACTCTATCCTGGGGGACAGAGCAAGATCCTGTCCCAAAAAAAAACATAGACAAGCTCAGGAGAACCAAACCAAGACTCTGAGGTGAGAGTGCAGAATGGAGAGGCCAGACAGGAGGCAGGGTGGTTGTTTGGGAGTCAGAAGTGGAGGTGGGGGGCAGGGATTGTCTCTTGTCTGAGTCACAGAAGGCCTCCTAGTCCGGTGACACCATCATTTATTCTGAAAGAACAAACATGATTCATCAATAGGAAGAAAAAGACGAGAATTCAAGGCAGCGAGAATAGCATGTCCAAAAGCCTGGGGGAAAAAATACAGCATAGGCCAGGCATGGTGCTTCACACCTGTAATCCTAGCACTCTGGGAGGCTGAGTCAGGAGGATCGCTCAAGGTCAGGAGTTTCTGACCAGCTTGAGCTAGAGTGACACCCCGATCGCTACTAAAAATGGAAAGAAATTGGCTGGACAACTAAAAATATATAGAAAAAATTAGCCGGCCATCATGATACATGCCTGAAGTTCAAGCTACGCAGGAGGCTGAGGCTGAAGGATTGCTTAAGCCCAGAGTTTGAGGTTGCTGTGAGCTAGGCTGACGCCACAGCACTCTAGCCCAGGGAACAGAGCAAACTCTGTCTCAAAAGAAAAACAAAAATACAGCATAATCCGGCTTGCTGAAGAAATATAAATAGCTTAATGTGGGCTGGGTGGGGTGGCTCACGCCTGTAATCCTAGCACTCTGGGAGGCCCAGGTGGGCGGACTGCTCAAGGTCAGGAGTTCGAAACCAGCCTGAGCAAGAGCGAGACCCCATCTCTACTATAAATAGAAAGAAATTAATTGGCCAACTAATAGATATAGAATAAATTAGCCGGGCATGGTGGTGCATGCCTGTAGTCCCAGCTACTCGGGAGGCTGAGGCAGGAGGATCGCTTGAGCCCAGGAGTTTGAGGTTGCTGTGAGCTAGGCTGATGCCACGGCACTCACTCTAGCCTGGGCAACAAAGCCAGACTCTGTCTCAAAAAAAAAAAAAATAGCTTAATGTGGCTGAAACATAGGGTGTGAGGTAGGGAGCGGTGGGAAGACTATGGCCAAGAGTTTAGCAGAGGCAGAGAATGTAGAACCTTATACGCTAATCTTAAGGCTAAAGAGTCTACAGTCTACTCTGAAAGGCTAGAGGGGCCCAGTGCAGTGGCTCACGCCTGTAATCCTAGCATTCTGGGAGGCCGAGGGGGCTGTATTGCTCAAGGTCAGGAGTTCGAAACCAGCCTGAGCAAGAGTGAGACCCCCGCCTCTACTATAAATAGAAAGAAATTAATTGGCCAACTAATATTCATAGAAAAAATTAGCTGGGCATGGTGGCGCATGCCCATAGTCCCAGCTACTCAGGAGGCAGAGGCAGCAGGATTGCTTGGGCCCAGGAGTTTAAGGTTGCTGTGAGCTAGGCTGATGCCACAGCACTCACTCTAGCCTGGGTAACAAAGCAAGACTCTGTCTCAAAAGAAAAGAAAAAAAAATGGGAGCGGAAAGACGGTAATCACAAGCTTTGAGATCACAGGTATTCACTTGTGAGTAACTCAATGTCTACTCATTGAATGTCCGTGGAGTGATACTTAACACATCTGAGCCTCAGTTTCCTCATACCTAAAACAAAGCTAATGAAGTGTTTTTGTGAAGATTAAGTGAGAAAATATTTAGAAACAGCCTTTACTTGTTAAAAAATTGATACATAAAAATGAAGAGAAATACACATTTTAATATGTCACTGTTATTTCTGCTGTAGAGAGGAAGATGGGGAAAGAATATCCTCTGGGCAGCAAGCAGACCACGCAATTCCCATGGAACTCCCATGGCCCAGGACACACGTGTGGAGAGTGGCTGGGAGGGAACACAGTTCTCACCAGAGGTCCCCCCAGGGCCACCCAGAGGCACAGAGCTCAACCCTCAGGCAACACCCACACTGCTACAGGCCACATTCCTCCCACAAGAGGCCAGAAATCAGCGCTTCACCTACATCCAGGTCAACCTCCCCGCATCTCAGAGACATCCCCTGTGGCCCAGGAGAGACCAGCATCCTGGGAACCACCCAGCGGGGTCTGTTCTCCTTCAACACTGAGCTGAGTGCAGGAACAGCTGCCCCCCAACGTGTGACTCACCTTCACTCCACCCTCTGGTGGCCACGATGAGAAACAGCAGGAAGCCAAGTTGGTTCATTGTAATCTAAAGAAAAGCAAGAAGGTCACTGTCTTTTTTTTTTTTTTTTTTTTTGAGACAGAGTCTCACTTTGTTGCCCAGGCTAGAGTGAGTGCCATGGCGTCAGCCTAGCTCACAGCAACCTCAAACTCCTGGGCTCAAGCAATCCTCCTGCCTCAGCCTCCCGAGTAGCTGGGACTATAGGCATGCGCCACCATGACCGGCTAATTTTTTTCTACATATATTAGTTGGCCAATTAATTTCTTTCTATTTATAGTAGAGACGGGGTCTCGCTCTTGTTCAGGCTGGTTTTGAACTCCTGACCTTGAGCAATCCTCCCGCCTCGGCCTCCCAGAGTGCTAGGATTACAGGCCTGAGCCACCTCGCCCAGCCAAGGTCGCTGTCTTGACCATCAGTTTTCTCTACATCCCTGCTCCCGCCCCAGTCCAATCCTACAAGGACTCCAAAGCCCTTTGCATTTTGTTTCAATTACACACATCTCTGGGACCAAAAGCAGACCTGAGCTCAAACCAGGATCCCCCAACTCACAGACATGTGCGAATCTCAGCTGAGTTCCCTCCAGCACAGAGAGCTGCCTCCTCCCTCACAGCAGCCAGGAGCTCAGAGTCAGTGCCCGCTGGGTGGAGCTTCCTCTGCAGAGGCCCCTGATGTGGGTGATGCGCTGGGCCCTTTATGGAGAAAGCCCAGCGGGGCCTGGCCCAGGCTTCCAGCCCACCCTCCCCTGGCACGATGCCCATGCAGGTGAGGACTCAGGGCAGGTTCTTTACACAGTGATAACTCATGGAATTAGCAGGCTCTAAAGGACAAATCTTAAAGGTCATCTGCTAGCCTACTAGTGTTGTTCCCAGATTTGGGGACTTCACAGACCAATATATTTCCCAAAGAAAATAGATGAAGAGACTAACTAGAGTTGCCATGGAATTTTTGTTTGTGTCTTCCTTTCTTACAAAATCAAACTTTTTAAAAAAGCTAAACATCTACTCTAATCATTTTACAGAAAAAGGAAAGTTTAACCACAAAATATGAAAGAGATCATTTCAAAATAAATATAAAACTTTAGACTGAATAAAATCAATTTCACAGAAAGATTCACTACATTGTCCTTAATTTTCCCATTTTGACACAAATTAGTGAAAATTTACTACAGAGTGCATTTGGACTAAATCAAATGATTTAGTCAAATGATGCTTCAAACGTCCTGTATCATTCCCATCCTGATGTCATTCTTCATTCTCAGATCCTCCCTTCAGCTGTAACAGAATTGATCAGGTCCTCCTCAGTGATCTCGTATAGCACTAATAATATGGCGGTTCTTAGGGAAAAAATGTGAACTTCTTGGTGAAGCTGATATTTTGTGTCTTTGTAGCTTCAAAGTACTGTTTTACAAAAAATACTCAAATATATTGACAGAAGAAAATAAAATACCAACCAGAAAGCACAGCTACAAATTTATACTTCTTTTAGTGCTTTCTTTTTAATGATTCCAAGACACATTTTCTTCGTATTGTGACATCTTTAATATCACTATGCATCTCATCCTTAGTTGTATTAATACATAAATCATGGAACAACCTAACATTGACAGTATCTAACAGACAAAATGGTAGATCTATTTTAGGGACATTGCCCCCTCTAACACCATCATCCCAAATCAGTGACTGTGTCCAGGTGATTCCACTTCCCACTTCCTCTTGAATCTGTTCTCACACCACCTCCTCCAAATCCCACTGCCCTTCACATTTGTTAGTTCAGGTCTAGGTCAGTGTGGATGCTTTCAGCTCTGACTGAGAGAAAACCCATCTCAAAGTAGCTTAACCATAAAGCAAACATATCACTCCATGAAATAGGAAATCTAGAGAGAGGGCAGGCTCCAGGCTTGGTTGATCAGCAGCTTCTCAATGTCTCAAGGACCTAGGCTCTTTCAGCCTCTCTACCTTGGCTTCCTCCTGTGTCTGAGGACGACATGGTTATTGGTGTTCCTGGACCACTTACAAGGGAGAAGAGGGATCATCTCTTCCTGTGGCTCCTTTTTCAGAGAGCGCAAGCTTTGCTCACAGACCTCCTGTACACTTTCTCATGTCTCATTGGCCAGAGATGGTCACGTGCTGTGCTAGTTTGCCAGGGCCGCCATAACAGAATACCACACATTGGGTGGCTTAAACAACAGAAATTTGTTCTCTCACAGTTCTGGAAGGTAGAAGTCCAAGATCAACATGTTGGCAGGTCTCTCTCCTGGGCTTACAGATGGCCACTTCCTCTCTGTGTCCTCACATGTTCTTTTCTGTGTGCATTTTAGAGCTGGATTATTCGCACGTCTGAAAGCAAAGATGAGCCCATTGCCCATGGTCAGTGCAATTGTATGGCTGCCTGGCACTTGCCCTCTCCACCTTTCTCTTCCCCTCTTTGGCCCTCGTATGTGTTTTAGATCAGCTTCCCTGATAATAGGAATCAGGTAGAAGAATTAGGAGGTTAACTGTAGAACCAGCAAGGAATGTTACAGTGTTGGCAGTGAAGAGATCTGGAGGAAAGTGAGAGAAATGTTAGGAATCAGCAATTGCAGCCAACTGATGTTTCCACTGTACTGCAGCCTAAATTGGAATTGAGGGCTGCACCAGAGTTTGAGTTGGGTTTTGTGTAGTGACAAGCTGGAAATTGTTGGGGGTGTGGGGGAGTGTTGATAAGAACGTTAAAGGCCGGGCGCGGTGGCTCATGCCTGTAATCCTAGCACTCTGGGAGGCCGAGGTGGGCGGATCGCTCAAGGTCAGGAGTTCTAAACCAGCCTGAGCAAGAGGGAGACCCCGTGTCTACTAAAAATAGATATAAATTAATTGACCGCGTTCGCAGCCGCCGCCGTGCAGCCGTCGCTCTCAAGCGCCAGCGCCGCCTCTTGCTTGCCGAGCTCCAGCCGAAGGAGAAGGGAGGTAAGTAAGGAGGTCTTTATAGCATGGCTCGTACAAAGCAGACTGCCCGCAAATCGACGCGTGGTAAAGCACCCAGGAAGCAACTGGCTACAAAAGCCGCTCGCAAGAGTGCGCCCTCTACTGGAGGGGTGAAGAAACCTCATCGCTACAGGCCTGGTACAGGGGCACTCCGTGAAATTAGACGTTCTCAGAAGTCCGCTGAACTTCTGATTCGCAAACTTCCTTTCCAGCGTCTGGTGCGAGAAATTGCTCAGGACTTCAAAACAGATCTGCGCTTCCAGAGCGCAGCTATTGGTGCTTTGCAGGAGGCAAGCGAGGCCTACCTGGTTGGCCTTTTTGAAGACACCAATCTGTGTGCTATCCATGCCAAACGTGTAACAATCATGCCAAAAGACATCCAGCTAGCACGCCGCATACGTGGAGAACGTGCTTAAGAATCCACTATGATGGGAAAACATTTCATTCTCAAAAAAAAAGATTCTCTTCTTCCTGTTATTGGTAGTTCTGAACGTTAGATTTTTTTTGTTTTCCCCATGGGGTCAAAAGGTACCTAGGTATATGATTTCAAGTGGAAAAATAGGGGACAGAAATCAGGTATTGGCAGTTTTTCCATTTTCATTTGTGTGTGACTTTTTAATATAAATGCGGGATGTGAAGCATTAATGCAAGTCAAATGTTTCAGTGAACAAGTTTCAGCAGTTCAACTTTATAACAATTATAAATAAACCTGTTAAATTTTTCTGGACAATGCCAGCATTTGGATTTTTTTAAAACAAGTAAATTTCTTATTGACAGCAACTAAATGGTGTTTGTAGCATTTTTATCATACCGTAGATTCCATCCATTCACTATACTTTTCTAACTGAGTTGTCCTACATGCAAGTACATGTTTTTAATGTTGTCTGTCTTCTGTGCTGTTCCTGTAAGTTTGCTATTAAAATACATTAAACTAT
>VSMD01057116.1:0-31481 GCA_008750895.1 Mirza zaza | reverse complement strand
AAAAAAAAACCCCAGGCTCGTGGGGGACCACAAGCTCAGTGGGAGTCACAGGGCCCAAGGTTCGGATCAAACAAAAGCATCCTCAGCCGCAGCCAGGGAAACCAGGGTAGAGACGGGGCCGGGGGAGGGTCCCCTCTTCCCCACACCCAGCGGCAGGAGTTATGGCTGCCTCCGAATGCTATAAACAGGAGCATGTCCAGCACAGGCCTGGGGTTCAGGTTCCGGGGAACAAGCAATGTGAGAACGACGGCAGGAATTTGGCCTGTTCCGCCTAAAGCAGAGAGGGCTGTGGGCTGGATGCTGCAAGCCCTGACGCACGCCCAGTGTGAGCGAACACACGCACGTCGGTTCGCCCGGCAATCCCACTGGCTGCACCTGAGAACCCTATGGAGACCGCACGCGTCGACAGGAAGAAACTGCCAGGGGCCGGGCGCGGTAGCTCACGCCTGTAATCCTAGCACTCTGAGAGGCCGAGGCAGGAGGATCCTTTGAGCTCAGGAGTTCGAGACCAGCCTGAGCAAGAGCGAGACCCCGTCTCTACTAAAAATAGAAAGAAATTACTTGGACAGCTAAAAGTCTATAGAAAAAATTAGCCAGAAACAATGGCACATGCCTGTAGACCCAGCTGCTCGGGAGGCTGAGGCAGGAGGATCGCTTGAGCCCAGGAGTCTGAGGCTGCTGTGAGCTAGGCTGACGCCACGTCACTCACTCTAGCCTGGGCAACAGAGCGAGACTCTGTCTCAAAAACAAACAACAACAACAACAAAAAAACATCCCAGTCTCACATGCAATGAGGCAAGGTGAATTCACTATCTCAGCAGTGCTTCTGAAGGGCCGGCAGACAGTAAAGGGACGTGGGCACAGGCAGGCTCCAGGGCACGTTCTTAGCAGCACAGAGCTCAACGAGTGACCTAGTGACCTGTGCACCCAGGTGCATCCTGGAAATAAAGTGCGACGGTGACCGTCTTCGGGCTCACAGTCTCTCGGGTCCAGGAGAGGAGCTCTCTCTCCAAAGCACCTGACGATGAACCGGACCCACCAAGATGCCGAGGTGTCTTGGACCATTTCTACCCTGGTCTTGAAAAGGGAAAACTGGTAACCAAAAAAGCCACGGGGCGGGATAAAGCTGAGACGTGCTGCAGAGGAGTGAAGGCAATTAGGCACCAAGATGCAGCTGAAACTTGGGACTTACCCGGACAACTGAAACGCAAGAAAATTAAGAAACAGAAAACAGCACAGGCGTCTGGGGCACAAAGCAGTCCCCAGAAACAGACTCCAGCTAAGAAAACCCGAGAAGCGAACAGTGATTCCCGATGAAATGTGTCAAAGAGATGCCCCTCGGGTTAAGGTGAGATGCAAGAGCATTAGGATCACAAGAGGTTTGGGATGTGATGTAGAAAATGCTCGAGAAAGCGTTTTAGCCGAAATATCCACAGGGCTTTTCAATTAGGAAACAAGATGTGAGCTTTCTGTGCAAGGGGAGCACACGAAATGCTGAAAACACTGCCACAGGCTGGTTTCATCTGGAACTTCTCCTGGAAAACTAAAAAAATAACCGAGAGCCAAAGACAAACTTAGCACCGCAGAGGGACACACAAAACCGGCTGACAAACTACCTGCCCCACACGGAGGCCATGCAGTTCAGGAGGGTCGAACGGGAGCCGTGAGTCCCAGCAGGTATGGAGCAAGGCGAGAGCGCCCCACCGGGCAGGACCACGGACAGTGGGAGTGACGCACGACCTCACCTCCACCTTCACACCAGGTAGGCCCTGGGGTCTCCAAGCGGAATAACCAGCAGCCCGATTCAGTCCCATGAACAGCAAAGTTTCCCCCAAGGAAGTGTTTTAACGCTTTCTCGTTCCCGTCATGATGCATGCAACGTGAACTACCAAAACCAAAAATTAAGTCTGAAAGGTAAGGACATGCCAGGACTGGAGCAATGTGGGACAACTGAGTCAGGGTTATCATAATTTTTTTAATAAATGAATATATATCTCATACCCTAAGATGTTCATCCTATGTGTTTTTCTATATGATTGGGTGTGCGAGTTTTCGTTTTGAATAATCTATTAGCATCGACAACTTGCAAAACTGTGACTTACTGGTATTAACAGAAAAGCATGCACATCTTAGCACTCTGGAAGCCATTATTTTGATGTCTGAAGAGAAACAGTTCCAAATATAACACAGGAATTCTGAGTGGACGAATCATTTTGCGCAAAAAAATTTAAAGCTGAAAATCTGAGAACAAATTTTTCAAGAACTTTCCTAGTCAGTGAGTAAAAAAATCGACATTTTAAAGGTTCACCAAATACCTCTAAGCTTTCCTTGATAGCTTTCAGCGAAACAGCAGCTTGTCCCACAATAAAACATAATCACATTCTGGATATCTAGAATATACTAACTGCTTCCTCCTTGACTCAACCGTAAAAAAGTGTCACTCGGGTTTGTTTATTTCTTTATTTTTGCTTTAATAGAATCCGTGCTGAGGGAACAGAATTCAAGTCTATCTTCATGGCCTACTAGCCATTTTATACACCCTTCCTCTGCCCCAAATCCTAACCGCAAACTATAACTCATCCGCTTGAGAAAATGCAAATATAAAAATAAAACTTAAAAATTATTTTTTAAAAAAATTCTACAAACTGTACTCTGATTAAATAGCAATGATCACTTCCATTTACAAATTCATGCTAAGCTGGTAAATAATAATAATAATAATTACTTAACATGTATCTTTCCTTGGACGGGCCAGTGCGGGAAAGAGATGCCCGCCGCTACAAAGGCAATGCAACCTTGGGAGGCAGAGTTGCAGCCACTGCTGGAAAAAGGTACTCACACCACTCTCAGATTTCAGAGTATCAGTTAATTAGCAGAGAGTAAGCAACAGGGCTGGAAAGCTTAGCACATAATCCTGGTTTTCCATTTGCTTGCCAAAGGAATGAGAGTCTAGAGTCCCGCACGAGGCATTTCAGGGAATGCACTTAACATACACCACCTGTGTCCTGTGTTTTTCCCCCTTTTCTTTCACACAAAGCGTTTTAAGAGACAGAGAAGGGACTAGGACTCCAGAAGACGACAACGCCATACACTTTCTCCAACATAAAGATGATTCGTGTATGCACCAACTAGCATTCAACATGGTTTAGAAGTTTTCCGGCTGCAGTGCATAATGATTCGAAAGCACAAAACCCAAATTCTGTGTATTTTACAAAGAAATTGTAATGATCCTTTTTGTAAAAAAAAAAAAAAAAATCAGGATCATTTATGAGTAGGGTCTTCAGATTTAAAATCAGGCACGTGCTGGACTTGCAGAACAAAGGCCATTTCATAACACTAGTGTCAGTGTTCCCAGCAAGAGAGGAAGACGGAGGCTTTCTCCAAAAAGCAGAGGCCTCAGGCGCCCTGGCGGCCAACGCAATGTGCGCAGACTACCACTAGATGGCACCGGCGCCCAATTTATTAATAGCACGCCAGTCCCTCCCCCACCTGGGTGCTGCCTGTGTGGTCTCGGATTTCAGAATCCCATACAGAGTCATCCACTTCCATCAGCAGAACATGAACGCCAAGAACTTACTTTAAAAGGTCATCAACACACACGTGCGTTATTTCTTTTGAAACTCAGCTCTCAGTACAGCAATGCCATCGCTTTCATGAAAGTATTTCACCCAAAGGTCCCGAGGCATCTTACGCTTCGGTTTGCATATTCATCAATATTTTCAGGAGCTAAAAATCTGAAGGGCTTTACATGAATAATATACTTTCATTTGGGGGCAAAATCGGACTTAAATGAGATGACATTTCTATACGCATGAGATCTGGGGTATCAGGTAGCCAGCACATCCAACTTCAAAAATGTCCCAACTTTTTGCAGATGCATTCAACGTAATGAGTTAGCAATTGATTTAAAGTATTTTAGTAACTTACTGACTTGGAAATGATTTCCAGTTAGGTGTTTTTAGCCTCGGCTTCAAAGAAGTTCCTCTCAAAGTTAAAGCACAACTGACTGTCCCAAGAGTTGGAGGGAGGTTCAGGAAGAAGGATCTCAGTCTAAGGTCAGCCAATGTTCTCTGGTCTCTGGACTCCAGCTGTGAGGTCCCAGTTCCGGCCCCTGGGCCACCCTGACACTGTGTGACGTGGAGAACCCCTTGCCCGCTCGAGCCGGCTCTGGGCGGCACCCACCACCCACCTCGGTGTGGACAGGCCGACCCCGACCAGCCGCGTGGTGCGAGTTGGAACACAGGCAAGAATCACCCAAGGTTGTGGGTGAGAAAGGGATGGAAAGGAAACCGCTCCGACAGCTGGCTCTTCCCCCGGGTTCAGGCTCCCCGAGCACTGCTCCAAGGACACCCAGGGCCGTGACGTGCTTCTCCCACAAGGGACAGTCAGCCACGGGCAATAGCAGGGTGCCACCTGGGTGAGGGACACAGTCTCCTTCAAGTGACTCTTCTTTCCCCACCCCCACCTCAGCAGGAGGAGCCAGGCAGGAGGCCTGGGGTGGCCAGAGGACTCCAGGTGAGCAACTGGGGGGGGCGGGGAGGGAGAGGGGGAAGGAGGAGAGAGGATTTCCCAAGAGCCAGACTCGGGGCAAGAGTGGAGAAGACAGCAACTGGAGTCTGCAGCAGGCTGAGCGGAGCACAAGGAGGAAGAGCTTAACTGCACTCATGAGGCACCCTTAGTTTTCTAAGTCCTTTTGCAAAGAGAACTTTCCTTATGCTAAAATCACTGTCAGTCTTTGGGAGCTGTATGTGTGCCTCCTGCCCAGACAGACTGAACAGCTCTGGGAACGGCTCAGCACTGGCTAGCACCTGCCACCTAAATGCCCACAAAGTTAAAAACTATATCATTTTATGAAGCTAAGTATAGAAAACATACACCCCACACTGCCCCATCAAACGCTCTCTCTCTGATGGCACCAGCGAATGTGTGACTGGTGGCATGGAGCAGGCGCTCAGTGTGGACGGTGAAGCCACAGGCGGAAGGTGACCGGGAAGGACTTGGTTACCTATGGGCAGCAGCTGGCCGGGCTGGTGTTCCTGTCCAGCCCAGAGAGCTGGGAGAAGCTACAGCCCATCATGGTTACAAACACATAAATGGATGTAAAACACACAGATTTTCCATGTCTCCCACGTACTGAGTTCAAACTCTTACACAAATATCAAATTTCAAAAGTTCCGATCCACTATAAATAACGAGAAGAACTGTTTTATATTTTACTCAAAAATTCAAGCAACTCTCCCCAAATGACACCACTATGTTATCTCTGAAGTCTCAGGCAGGCTTCCTAAGCCGCAGAGGTAGTTAACAGGGCTTGAATTATAGCGTTCATCATTAAAACGGTACCAAAAATAAAGTACAGATACATTTCTCCTTCAGACGTCTTCATTGCTTAGTTCTCATCTTCTCTCTTGTATTTATTAGGAGGAAACTGTGTTCTTCTTTCCTGTATATCTTCAGTTTTGCTCTTAATTTATAGCTCACCTTCAATGTATCCAATTTTTTTAAAAGTCAAAAAATTTTAAAAAAAGCATTTCCAGCCCTGGCGGAGCAATGCCTCAGAAGGTCTCTGGAAAGCCCTAATCATGACGTTTACCCTCCAATCACTTAGTCACGTTTCTATTTTGAGGAGTTGCAAAACAGTGTCTGTGATTGCTTTCCAGGAGCTTGTGGGCCAAGTAGGAGCCCGAATCTACGAATTCCAAAATGTCAAAGCTGAGTGAGCGTTTCCCATCAAATGCTGTCAGCTGGACTCAAGAGGAAAGGCGTGAGCCCGTCCCCTCCCGCCCCTGCTCCTCAGAGGCGCCGCGCAGGGGCCTTGCTGCTGCCGGGAGAGCCGGCCCGGCCACCGCGTGGACGCGGCACAGGTGAAAGTGCTCACCTGCGTAGGCGCCCCCTCTGTTCGGTGCTGGGCCCTCCTCTCTGGCCTCTGCACCGGCCTCTCCCTTCGAGGGTGGGAACCGCCGGCCTGGCCCGCAGCACGCCCGGGCCAAGCACCCCTCACCCCCACGGCCTCGCCACCACTGACGCCTACCTGGTGTTCCATTCCGAAGACGCACGATCCATTTATCCGATTCTTCTTAAAAGCAAAAACCCAAAACCTTAAAGCCTGTGACAACAGCGTCACGGCTCACCTGACGTCCCGCCCGCCCAAGCCGGCCTCCTGGCGTGGCGACCCATCCCCGCACGATACACGGGTGCTAGGTTTTTGCCGACACGCTTCTGCAGACCCCAGAACTGAGCAGTTCCCAGGAGTCGCTAAACGGTCCTCCTGCTCACTATCGCCGCGGGGAGATCCCCAGAAGCCACCGGCGGCCGGGACTGCGTCTCCCTGCTTCCTCAGAGACAGGACGACGGGGGCGCCAGCGCTGGGCGGGCCAGACGCAGCCGGGCCCTGCATCTGGCCACATCTGGCCACATCTAGCCACGTGCTCCCCCTTGCCGCTCCCGCCCAGAGCACCGCAGCACGAGCGGGGCAGGCGGTGGGTCTCCCTGCGCGGTCGGCACCCAGGTGTTCTCCCGCACCTGGGTGCACAGGTGAGATGCTGCCCTGGGCCTGCGTCCCCACCCCCCACCCCCACCCCCCCGCACACCAGGGCGAAGTCTACCTTTCCCGGTGCTTCCGAAAGGAACCCCTCCCCAGCCCTGATGTGCCGGTCCGGGTGCCCGGCAGGCAGCACCACGGTGCAGGGCACAGCCCGTCACGGCCGGACCGCACGGGCATCCCTCTGCCAGCACCGGCCACTGTCCGCCCGGGCATCTTCCAGCAACACTGCCGCTTCTCCTTGACTGGTTTTCCCCTTTGTTATGGCGAAATAAAGCACAGAAAATACACAAAACCAATGGGCGGCTTAACAGATTACAGTGAACCCCCTTGCAGACACTCCCCGATCAAGAAACAGAGCCCCAACCCCGCCAGCTGCCCGAAGTCCCCGCCATGAGACCTGGCCTCTCGAGACCCGCCTTCCCCCCACCTGGGAAGCAACCCTGGCCCTGCGCTGCGGCTCACTCGGGCGTCTCTGCAGGCAGGGGCCGGCCACGTCCTTGCCTGAGCTGCCTCTGCGGGTCCTTCAGCCTACAGGCTGTCCCTCCACCCTTTCTTCTCTGCGGACACTTTGTTCCTGGAGCCCCAGCCCCACCCCGTGTGCCCCCGCATCCACACGTCGCCACCGGCTGCGTCCCTTCGGTACGATGCAGCAGGTCCCTCCGTCCTCCGCGTTTTTGGCAAGCCGGCTGTGCGGCCGCCCCCTAAAGCACCAGAACGCTCCCCCAGGGCCCCCCCCCGGGGCGGGAGGGAGGCAGCAGTCTCTGCAAAGGCCCAGGGGGCCTTTGGGGAGGCCAGGAGGGATCTGGGGCCTTGGAGGGACAACACCGGGAGGAACGAGGAAGTCCACCGTATGGTAACATCTTTAATCGTGCGCAGTAACGACCTTTCTGTTGTTACGAGAACGCCGGGCTCCCGACAACAGAACCGCTTCCGAGGCGGACGAACGTCTCCTCGTCAGAGAGCGGCTGCAGGTGGCGTGGACAGCCCGCTCGGCAGGCGGCTGCGGCTCGGGTCTGTGCCGACCCCGACACTCTCGGGACCCTCCAGGAGCTCCAGTCCGCGTGAGACCAGCAGGGACGGAGAACTGCAAAAACGGAGAAGGACGGCATGACTCTGGCACAGCTCGTAAGTGGGACGCAACGGACAGTCGGTCTACAGGCACCCAGAGGGCGAGACATCCCCGCTCGTGGGGGCACAGACGGCTGCCACCCCAGTTAGGCAGCCAGCCGGTGGCACGCCGCGCCCGACTGCCGCCATGAGACCGAGGAGGAGGAGGCGCTTTCGAGAACTGATCCACGCGCAAGTCTTCACGGTGGCGCCTGTCCGTGCACCTGCCCACTCACACCAAACAACATCTACCCGGCTGTCCTCGGCTTTCCGAGAGGGTGACACACCTGAGTGGACAAACGTCTCCCCGTGAAAGGTTTCAGACAAACTGTGAAGCCCCTCTCTCCGCTGAGCTCGGCGCACTCACCCGAAAGGCGGGGACCCAAGGCGCAGACGGTGGCACGGCTAAACCGCGGTCCCAGCACCCACCCGTCCGCCAAAGCCAAGACACGCAAAGCTAAATACGTTCCCATCTATCCGATCTTCACAGGCCAGAAGAAAGCTGTGGAAAAAAAAACCTCATAAAAGTTATAATTTCAGACAAATATAGAGCAAGTAATTGATACTTTATATATCTCCAAGATAAGGAAATATTAAAAAAACATGTAGCCAGAGAGAAAGAGCACCAGGAGAAAAGAGTTCAGGAAAACCAAGTGGAAACGTCCCTCAACCTGTTGTTCATTCCATCGTCTTCTGCGTGGAATGTTCTATAAATCTATAAAAACTCTACTTTTTAACACATCGGGAATACCGGAAGACAAACTCTTTGATCACCGAATTTTCATTATCGAATTTAATGACAAAGATTTCATTATCGAACTTAATTAAAATGTATTATATCAAGACTAATAAAATATTCTATTAACTTTACCTTCAAAAAGACTGTGGGAAATGCCACCACTGTCACAACTAATTTGCCAACTGCAATTAAAAAGAAAAAATTCCAAGAAGCTAATTTTGAAGCTAACAGTAAAATGTTAACTTTGCAAAAGAAAGAGAAAAAAGAAAAGCACTTGGATTTCCTCTAACTAGAAACTAAAGAATGAGGTGGGTGGGCCGTATTATTTTTCTGGTGGGAACAACACCAGGTTATATCAAATATTATATACCAAAATAAGATGCTCAGTGGCCAGGCTCAAAGACGATCCACAGCACCTGTGCTGGGCTCTGAGCATTCGCTGCTTCAACCTGCAGCTCTAACCTGCCCCCCACCCCCGCCCCCGCCTTGGGGCTGGACCCTCTGGAAAACCCAGAGAGCCACGCTCCCCCCACGGCCTTGCAAACTGCATGGGAGTCACGCTGCAGAGAGAGGCTCTGGCTGGCTGTCACTGCGGCAGGCAGGGGTATGGGAACAGGAGGGGTCCCCGCACAGGGTTCCTTCTCCAGCCCCCTGGTTGCCATAAAATAACGGCAGTGGCTTCTTCCTCTCGGCACAGAGACAACAGCTCCCCAGGTGAAGGGTTGATTCCGGAAGGTTCTGGGAGCCACTGGAGGAGGCCCTGCCTAGCACAGCAGCCCACGCCGTGGTCCCGCCGCCATGCCCCATACCGCCTGCCTTCCCGCTCACCGCACCTAGGCAGGGTGCGGTCCTGCACTGACCCCGACAGGTAACACTGCTCTGCGAGGAGAATTACACCTACGACTTTAAAAAAACTTCAATTAAACTAAATTGGAGTCAAAATAGACAGAATGGAAACCTTTCTCTCGAAAATTTGTTTTTTGAATCAAAGGAAAAAAATCATTCCCTTACAGGGGATCTGTGAGCCAGACAGAGTTGGAGAAGAGAAATTTTCAACACAAGAGTCTTCCTCATCTTCCAGTGTGCGTTGTGTGTCAGTAACACGCAACACACATTCCATCGGCAAAAACCTCCCAGGGGGATTTCTGTTTTCAAGATTTCAGGTTATAGCCAATTAAATACATGGAAAAGAGCAAACAACTACACATTCAACTTCCTAATGGAATACACAGCAGTAAGCTCCTTTTTACCTTTCAATGTATCAATAAGAACAACTTGTGGGTCCTAAAAAGGAGATAAAACTTTCAGATGTCAAAAAAGGAAAGAACGGCCAGGATTCTGACAGCATCACCTCTACGAAATGCTTTCGTTTCTAGAAGCTGTTTTCTTAAGACAACCGAAAAGCACAAAGAATCCCTCAGGTCAGCGCCGGCCAAGACAACGCTCTCCAGAGATGGACGCGGTCTGTAAACCCTCCCCCACCCCACACACGTGCTGGCTCCTGCGACCAGGGGTCACTTACCTGGGACAGGTGTGTTACCTGTCATTCTGGACAAAAACACACGCTCTGCCACCTTCCCGACAGAAATACCTGCCCCCGTACCCGAGAGAAAACACCTGACCAGTCACGTACGGTCTAGCCTCTCCCTCCACCCTGATCCTAGACGAACATCCTCCGAGATATCAGCGCAAATATGAATGAGCGCCCTGGACACCGCACACAACAAAACCCCCGAGCAGGTAAGCGAGGGAGGCGTGACTGCAACAGCTTCTTCCCCAAAGTAACTCCAAGCTTAAACCCTTCACTTCGGTCACTGATGTCAGAGTTCACATATGAAGACCTCGTTACGTGACACTCGGACAGCAGCAGCCGCGGTAACGAGCTAAAGCAAAATCCACACCGCTAAACGCCCGTCACCGACGTAACACACTGAAAGGACGGAAGATTACAAGTGCTGACAACCGCAAAAAAAAAAAAAACTTTAGGAAATATAAAAGCCCAAAGCATCAAACTCAACAAAATCTAAAATTAATATCTTGGCCACGGAGAAAGCTCCAAAGACCCGTAAGACCAGAAACCCGGTCCCCCCTTCCTTCTCACCCAGCCCGTGCTCCCCGCCCGGCCAGGGCTGCGCCACGGGGCCCTGGAACACCCGCCGGCGAGGAGACGTGTCCGTGCACCTCCAGCACAAAACGGTTTCTGACACATTTCAAATCCCGTTTTTTATTCTCAGATACTTAGACCAGAGCACTAGCAAAGCACACAGGTCATCCCAACCTTAAAATAATCTCAAAATAAACATGCCTGCAAGCCCAAGACCACCCCGGAGAATGACCCGAGTCCTCTCCGAGGCTGCGCAGGAGTCTTCCAGAAGTTTTAATCGCCTCTGCAGAACGCGGGAGCAGCCCGGAGACCGCCGTGCAGAGCGGTAAACTGAGGCGCTGCTGCAGCCGGACGTCAGGAATCATTTTCAGAGGAAACGCACGAGCGAGGCGCCGCGGCCTGCCTGGGCTGCCACCCCAAGCACGGGACCGAGACCAGCAGTCGCTGCACGCGTCGCCGCTGGCGCTTCTAGTGGAGGACGAGCAGGAGAAGGGGACGGAGACAGAGGCCCACAGGGATGGCCCCAAACTGCACAGGTGACAACCCTGCTGACCCTGAGGGGCCGCCCGGACCCAAGACCTCTGACCCCGGCACACGCGGGTGGCCCTGCGCCCGGCCCGCATGCCCCGCAGCACGCCTGCTCCCAGGAGCCCTCCTCTTCTCAGACGCAGGAGCCCCATCCGCCCCGGGCCCCGCGAGAACACCTGGAGGAGCCCGCTGCAGGCAGAAGCGAGGTGCCGCTGTCCGGCCACGCGGCGTGCCGCTTAAACCACTCCGCAGCCCGTCCGGGTTCAGCAGAAAAGGGCCTCTGTGTCTTTAATGCTGACCAGACTCTTCCTCAATACCAGCCGATCACCCCACCCTGCCCAAACGATAAAGAATTAGCTTAAGTACCGCATTTCCCCGAAAATAAGACAGGGTCTTATGTCTATTTTTCCTCAAGAAGACCCCCTAGGGCTTATTTTCAGGGGATGTGTTGTTTTCCCCTCAAAGCCTCAGCTTGCAGCACGCACAGGATGGCCGGGACCCGACAGGGGGAGCCGACCTTGTTGGTGGGGCTGCCCGCACCTTTCCGGTCACCTCTGGGATAGTCGCTGTCACAGTGGGGCAGGTGAGAAGGGCTGCTCGTCTTCTTTCCCGCTCCTCGACGACATGCACGGGTCGTGCAGACACGCTGCGTAGCCACGCCCGTCACTAGGGTTTATTCTCGAGGTAGGTCTGATACTGCGCACATGCTTAGACATCCTGCTAGGGCTTATCTTATGGGTAGGTCTTATTTTCCGGGAAACACGGTACTTGAAGTAGAATTTAATGGCTAGATCTTGCTACCACACGACTTCAAAATTAGATTTACATATACACATATCTGATGTATATGATATATAGACACAGTACACTCTCTACCTGTCTGTGTGTATTAAGCACAATTCCTGGGTACATACTGACTTGTCCCCAAGTTCTAAACATGCTGACTGGAAACATCATAAGCGTCTCCTCCTCTGGGGGAAACGAATGTTACTCATCGTTCTCACCTGGCAACGCCACGTCCAGCCCACATTTGTTCAATCGATCGATCGACAGAAAGACACGAGGTCTAAGGAAGTGGGAGGACCCATGTTTTCTATGCACTCACATGTGTGAATCAATCAGCTCACCTCACTTTTTACTGCTGTATTAGTAAGACAAAGTACACGTTACTAAAAAAATATATATATAGTCATGACTGGTCCAATTTTATCCTCCCAAATAATTCAGCACACCCTCACCCCCACCGCTCCGCTCCCCACGGCTTCATCCCACAGAAGCTGATGGAAACAGATTTTATGCTAAGATATAAGACGTTTTCTGAATCTAACCCACTTCTGGAATGGGTGACGTGTAACTGTGTGAAACTAAAACTGAAACAGGTCTTTAAAGAATGATGTCGGCAATTAATATCAGTGAGCAAGTCAAAATCTTCGCAAAAATCTTATAAAAATGTCCCAGCACAGCTTTTGTGTATTCGAGACTAGAGAACATCTGATTATTTCAAAGGTTTTGTGGAATATTTTTTTCAAACTGATACAATATTTAAGCAGTTTATGTAATTAGTGAACAGATCAAGGGATTTTATATATGTTTTTTTAAAAAATTAAACAAAAACTTTTATCTTGAGAAGCTCTAATGCCATCAAAACTATCTTTTACCCTTACTCTGAAAAAATTCACTTTAAAGTTATATTTCCAACAGATTCTTAAAGATTTACATGTACATATAAACACACTGATTCCTAAGTATTTACGCTAAATAAGCAAAATGATTATTTAGCTTTCAGCGTCACCAACAGAGTTACAATCCAGCTATGCAAAAAAAAGAAAATCCCTACTTATTCTGAAACAAGTCATTTTCCTTTTTTCTTGAATAGTATGCTAATACGTTCTTAAAACTTCACTGAAAAATAACCTTATTTGAAGTAGATATACCATCTCCCAACGTGATTCTCCTCAGACGGGTTTTGAGCTTTTTCTTTTTAAAGTTTGCATTCCTAAAACTTACCGTACGGTCTTAAAACGTAGCTGGCTGCAGGGCAAATGTTCTCCGGCACCACGTGGACCACCTGGGCGCAAAGGCCATGGTGTGGACGCACACAGGTATGAGTGGCTTTTAAAGAGTTAAACGTTTGAGCCTCAACCCACTACCCAAATGTACATGTTACCCTTGATCGAAGTTTTCTTTTTAGGTTTTCTTAGACTTCCTTCACTCCAAAAGAGTGAGGTGCTTACTTCATCTGCACTAAAGCTGTCTGAAGGCCACTGCTTCTCAAAACTGGCTTAAGAGTAACTACACGAAAGATAAAACGAGCCGGAGAACTCTAAATGTTGGTCGTAAATTACGGTCTTAAATTTTTTTTTGAATGACCCAAGTCGTGAGAAGGATGACATACAATGCATCCGCCATTCATGTTCCCACTAAATATTTGATATTAAATACACATGGAATCTGGCTGTTAGCCTATTTTTCAAACGGAGTGGTAAGTGTGTACACACACACAGTTAGATACAATGTCTCACCACTGTGGCTCATCTGAGTGATGCACCGAGAAGTAACAGCTGGAGCCAGCCTTACCGAACAGAACTGACACAGGACGGCTGAGGCTTGGGGACCCGAACTGCCTCCCTCTCCGGCCTACGTCACCGTAGCGCTGAGGACAGTCACGGCGAACCCGGTTTGGCTCCGGCACGTGACCAACCTCCCTTGGTGGGTCCGTTTCCCCACCACTGAGCACGTCTCCGAACCACCACCTCGCGGCAGGAGAAGCACACGTCCACTTCGTGCCCGGCGGACTAGGAAGAGAGCGCGGCCCGCGGGCAGTGAGGCCGCCCCCGTGGGCGCAAGGGGCCGGCGGAGGGGCCGGGATCTCGGCGTGGCCTTCGGGGAAAGGAAGGGCCCGTCCGCCGTGTGAGCCAACCGCCGCCGCCAGAGGAGAGGCCGGCGCGGAAGCCGCCGAGAGCCGCGTTCCTCTCACTTCAGGGGCGCGGGGAGCGTGGCTGAAGGAGGCGCTCGAGTCCCACGTCCCGAGCAAAGTCCAGAGTTTCCGACTCAAGCTCAGAGACTCCGAGGCTCAAATTCCGTCAACGGAAGCGAAGCCCCCAGCCCTTTAACAAAGCACTTGTCCGAGCTTCGGTGCCCGCCTGTCCCGCAAGGTGTGGCCGATTTCAAGTAGCTGCTCCGGCTCCGACCACCATGAGCTGCGTGTGCAAATGAGTCGATGCGCTGTTAGCAGCCATTTCCAACAACTGGAAATTAAGTTCATTAATTTAATACTAACGAAGAAAGTTGTTCCTAGCAATATAAGCTTCTGTACTAAGTGTACGATTGTTTTGAATAAAAGGTCAACTTTTAGCCCCGTATCTTACTGAAAGGGAAGGGAAGACTCACGGAAAAGACAAATGCTGACTCAGGGAGAGGAAAACCATGGTGCAGTCAGACGCTGTAAGCAAATAATGAAAGCTTCGTGGTTGGAAGCCACTCTTCGGTCCCCCGGAGGGGAGACAGTTCCCCAGTAAGAACCACCCCCTTGTGTCCGACACACCAGGAAAGAGCTGCCCTGAGGTCACCTCTTTCAGGCAGAGCTGGTGACAGTCCCCAAACCCGTTATAATGTTGCAAAGAGTCTGGGGGTAGAGCAAGCACTGAAACCTTGCACACGCTTTAGATAACGTCAAAAGTCGTGCAATTCTTCCACTGACGACCAAAGAGGTGTACGCTATCCAAACTTAACTGTTTCGGGGCTTGGGGGCTTTAGCCAAATCATAAACTTTACTCCACGCCCAAATGTTAGGTCAGGAAACTGTGATTTGGATTTTCTGCAGGCCCCAAGAAACAGAAACCAGCAGTTCCTAGAATATTTGCCATTCATCTGAAACATCTCTGAGTAGAAAACGGAAGGGCCATCTTCCTCAGCTGTCGCCGCCCTTGGGCATACGAAGTAAAACTTTGAGAGACTTCATAACTGGTTAAAATAATAATAATAAAAATTGAAAGTAGACATTACCCTCCTTCTTAAATACTGCCTCTTTCCTCAGTTGACTCTTCTGAAGAACATATCCTCCCTTCCTTTCTCCCTCCTCCAAATTAAAAGGGGTGGGGGACGTTAATCTCAAAGCACAGCTGTTGTTAATAAGCAAACAAAGAGGAAAGAGAAACGGACGCAGAAATATTTAGCTGTTCTCATGCTTGGCAAACACAACCCGAGAGACCTCCATAAATAACCGGAGAACACAGGGTCAGGGCGATCTGGAATACGGAGACATTCTCAGCTTGCAAGCATTAGACGGCCGGCCGCTGTAAAGCTCTGAAACGAAACTCGGCAAACGGCCCCCGTGAGATGCGTTCGAACTCCGAAAGCCTCGGCCACCCAGCGGCTACCGGACGACGGCTCGTCTGGTCCCAAGTCCTCCCTTCAAAGAGCAGGCTCTCCCACGCCAGGCCAGGGCAGAGGGCTGGGGCGCAGTCTCAGCCCTAAACGTCTCCCTCTGCACTCCTCCCGGCTCTCTCGACATTTTATTAACCCACGAAAACGTGGAATCCAAAGCCTTAAGAGAGACGCCAGGAGCCCTGAGAAACGTGTAGGATCTGGAAGAGCTCTGCCTTCGCCCAACGCAGAAACACCCGTGACTGTGTCCTCACCAAAGACATCTGCAAACAACGCCCGCGTGTGCAGCACGTGCTCTGCGAGACGCTTGAACAGGTACCCAGGCCAGGAATGTCTTTGTTTTTTTTTACTCTAACATACCACATGAGGTGATCCTCCATAAAAGTCTATTTCAGAGTTTACATCTGACGTTTGGTACTGAACGCCAAGAAGTAATAAAACTTGAAAGAAACTTTTCTCCCTTTTTGATATAATGAACGACACTTAGATTGGTAGCTTTCAATTAGAGAAAACACTGCATCGAAGATTTTCTTACTATTCATATATATATATATATATATATATATATATGGTTCCCTTTAAATATTCAGAATTCAAAAAGAATGGCCTCTTTATTTAGTGGGAAATTCCACAACTTTGCTATTCATTAAGCTGCAAAGGTTTCTCAGCCTAGAGGGTCACACATCACTGCAGATTTTTTGCTAAATTATAAGTAGGGGAGTTTTTTTGGTAAAATTAAAATGTCAGTGAAAGATGGTGTTGTTCAACTTCTCCTTCCCATTGCTTTTGGAGGCCCAAGACGTGGATTCACGGCACAGGCGTTCACTGACTTGACACACCCATGCACTGACACACCAGCTCAGACTGGCCTACAGTATTTAAAAAATGTGATAAGGAAAAAAGACAGTATTTCTTGGATTAGTTCTAAATGCCAATAAATGAATTAAGGTGGGAACAGAAATCCATCAGCAGTAACTTTCCTTTAAATGTAATTATCTCTATTTTCTTTTTTGGAAACCTGGAATATGGTGCAAAGCCAAAAGGAAAAACAACAATAGTTTTAAAATATATAATGAATTTAGTTGGTTTTTTTTTTTTTTTTTTTTTTTAGAAAGAGTCTCGTTCTGTTACCTGGGCTAGAGTGCCGTGGCGTCAGCCTAGCTCACAGCAACCTCAAACTCCTGGGCCCAAGCAATCCTCCTGCCTCAGCCTCCCGAGTAGCTGGGACTACAGGCATGCGCCACCATGCCCGGCTGATTTTTTTCCTATATATTTTTAGTTGGCCAATTAATTTCTTTCTATTTTTTTTAGTAGAGATCTCAGGTCTCTACTAAGCAAGAGGGTCTCGCTCTTGCTCAGGCTGGTTTCGAACTCCTGACCTCGAGTGATCCGCCCACCTCGGCCTCCCAGAGTGCTAGGATTACAGGCGTGAGCCACCGCGCCCGGCCCATGGATTTAGTTTTGAAGCCAAAACTGAACACACAATGTTGCAGCCTGTGTGCAAGCAAGAGAAACTAAAACGCCTCTGTACCAGGGTAACCAAAGACAAGGCGGGTGAGAGGAGAGGTCTGCAGAGAGAGGAGAGGTCTGCAGAGAGTGGGCGGGCGGGCCTGCCCCTGCAGCCCAACACCTGGGCTGGGGTGAAGGAGGAGAGCAGCAGTGCGGGTCCGTGGCGGGCGGGGGCCAGACCCCTGCTCAGACCGGCGTGCACCTGTATTTCACACCGTCTCCCAAATAAAACACGGATGCAGCCCAACTCTCAGCGGGCCGGGCCGGTGTCTTCTATCAACACCGTACCTTAGTCCAGATCCTGCCCACCACTGACCAGCGCCGACAAAGTCGATGAAACGCTTCGGCCCCACGCTACGCTAAAGAATACACGACAGCCGCGATGGGGCAATGTCCAAGTCAAACACCCACAGAGCCTCAGCGCACAAATTCACCTGCACGACATCCTGCACCCACCAAACTTCCTGCTCCGAGAGCTCACGGCCGCCCGCACCAGGGAGGAACCCCTGCTGCACGAGGCTCCTTCACGGCACGTCTCAGATCCTTACAGGAAATTTCAGACGTCCAATTAACACGCAGCTTCCTGCGAGTTGCACAGTGAACTCAAATCTACGAGGTCATCCTAATGCAAGAAACTTCACAGAGCTGTGTTAGGAAATGCCACCAGTTACCCTATTATTCAAGCAAACAGGCCAAAGGTGATTTCTGTTTTCTTCTGAATGCCTTTTCCCACAACTCCGTTCTGACCCTCAGTAGAGCTCACACGTGTGTTTAAAGTATGAACAAACGGAACCCGCAGAAAGAAAGCGAATTCCGCCAGAAGGTTCTCCACTTCTCTGTCCCACCTAATTAACTCTCCTAACATTTGCTGCCGTGACGTAGCCAGCACGCCCCTAGCAGTAACCACAAGGAGCCATGCAGACAGGCGTCCATAAGCCAACAAGACCAGACAGTGCTCGAATGCCTTAAAATAACAACACAACCTATCAGAAAAGACTTATCCACAAAAGACACAACATCAAATACAGGATGTCCAGGTATCTGAATTTCAGATAAACAAGAAATAATATTTTAGCATAAGTATGTCCCAAATACTGCATGGGACATACTCAAACTTTTTTTTTTTTAAAGTATGTATTGTTTACCTAAACTCCAAATTTAACCAGGTGCGCTGTGCTCTTACTTACCGAATCTGGCATCCCCAACTTCTGGAACCATCACGCCGTTTCAATGCATTACTTGCAAGGAAGCAGCGAGAGTCCAAAAGAATGTGTAAACACTGATGTGAACACACAAACATGCGTAAAGAGGAAAATCATTTTTTCATCTACGTGCAGCATCACTAATTCAGAGCAGTGGAAAGTGATCATGGGCAATGGAGAAATGCCAGGGAGGTGCCAGCGTCACCTTCCAAAAACCCAACCGCCGGGGCCCCTAGTAACCCAACCGCACTGGACGGGGGCCCCTTGGGTGACGACTGTGACCTCCAGAGGTTCCTTCCAGGCCAGCGAGGATGCCGGCACCCAGGCCGCAGTCCACGCACCGTTCTTCACATGGGCCGTGGAGACAGCCGCCTCCAAGCCCCGGCCTGAGGGTCCTGCTCTCTGGGGTGGGCTCGGGACAGAGCACACCTGGGAAGGGGCCGCCAAGGTGAGGATCTGGCTGGGACCCGAGCCTGAGAGATAGCACGGGCACAAGTCCAGGCGCACGGAGCAAAGCCTCTACCCCGCCTGCTCTCCCCACCCTAGGGTGCAGCAGGATGAGCACTGACGTTTCAATACTCGTTACTGGGTGCAATCTCGAGAAAGCTTCTCAACCCTCTAGACCTCTAAACCTCAGACCTCCTTTGCACTTTGAGAAGAACTACAGCTACACCTCGCCGGGGGAGGCCGGAGCTTTATGGGAAATACAGGCAAAGCCTCTATCTAGCACGTGAAATTTAGACTATGACAAGGTTAATACTGCAAACCAGTGGAGGAAAGACTGCTGAATAAATTGGGTTGGAAAAACTGGCTGTGTATATGGAGAACAATTTAAAAGCACCTCACAGAATACACACGAGGTCTTACACGGACCAACAAAATGTGCAATAAAGCAAATGTAATAGAGCGCATGAGACTTATTCCATGAAGCTGTTTTCAGAGTAGGTGAGAGAATATCTTTCTAAGTTGTGTGTAAAATCCAAAACCATAAAGGGAAAAACAGGCCATTCCGTCCGTGGCCTTGGGACAGGGAAAGGACAACATGCTCAGGCGTTCTCTGAGGTTGGACCCAGAGCCACAGCCTGGAGATCCACGGAGCAGCGTTCCCAGCACCGACCGGGACCTACCCTGGCAGGCACTTGGTGGCATGAGGCCCGAGGGCTCCTAGACAGGAAGAGGAGAGTGAGGTCAAAGACTGAAGGCAGGGCCACGAGCAATGCCGGCTGTACGGGGAAGGTGTGTGGGTGACCCTGGACAGCCGGTGACAGAGGGGACAGCTCCCAGATGCACCCACAGAGCTCACACGTGCACACAGCCCCGAAACGTCCACACACACACCCCCGGCAGCACCCCCAAATCACTAGACCTTTAAACCCAAAGAAACAGGTCCTTCAGCTCAAAGAAAGAAAAACCAAGAAACTCTGACCCAGAATTGTCAATAAAAAGTTCGGGACAGTGGACACCTGAAAAGTATCAAGGAATCCTGACGCCCCCGAGTGCTGTCTGGTCACAAGGCAGTTCTGCACAAGCAGCTCCCTCTGTTCCTAACTGTTCACAAACACCCTGCCCTTTGTTACTGGGGTTTCAAAACAACATCAAGAATTTGTTTCTAAGTGGAGTGTAGGCTATCGCCATAGAAACCACAGAGACTCTTTTTCTTGCTGGTGTGACACACGACCTGTCCAGAACCTTCTGTTCAGAGTTTCTGAAGTTTCCCAAGCCGGTTACTTGCAACTGCTTTCTTCGTGCCTGAACTTCAGGACATCAGAAGTCACCTTGAGCTGGCACGTTTAACTGCACGTCAAGGCCCTTACTGATTTTCACCTACCCACCCACAAGGCTTCCGAGCCCTGGCTCAACAACTTCCGGTAGTTCAGACAACGCAGGACCCACTAATATTTATTTAAAAGATGAAAAATTTCAATCCAGTCCGCTCCTATCATTTTCTAGTCTAATACCAAAATAATCTGTATAAATCACACTCTCAGGAATCACCTAATAATCAAATTTTTTTAAAAAACCAACAACATTATAGATTAATTCTACATCAAAGGAAACACAATACCTAGTACGACTGGAAGTCTATAACCATTATTTGAATATCAAACATGTTCTCCACTTCTCTAGCTGAATGAACAAACCATTCCAATAACATATACTGGGATCGATCACCGGATTACCAAACATCCGAACAACCTGGTGTTACGATTCTTAGGGCAGCTGCCGTCCTCCATAGGGTTTCAGATGTCACACTGTGGCGCACGGATGTAAATTTTCTACAGGACGGCCAAGTCACCAGGTGGCCACTGAATTATATTTTGAATAATATATGTCGATAACCAACTACATTATTAAATGAAAACAGTAATCGTATTAAACTTGGAATACAGCTTATTCATAGTGCTGAAAGTAATTATCCTGGAGTTAAAAAGAAGAACACGAGTAACACTCAGATTTGGCACATCTCTACGGGAACATATCTGGCAGCTGACAGTTCGCCCAAATGTCTTACGAATCTGTGAAAATACTTCTTTCAAACCAATGGCTTCCTCTGTAAATAAAGCAGGAGAGGAGGCCTCCTTTAAATGGATATTACTACAGCAACCGTGGACACACGATCAGGTAAAATTCCAGAATTGAAAGTATTACTTTCTAACCTTTCATTCCAGAGATGCATATCCCTAGTTTTTAAAAAAAAATTCTAGTAACATATAGATCTAAAACCACAATCTGTTTTAATATGTAGAGGTAGATGCTGATTGCATATGCGAATACTAGACCCTAACAGTAGCCTACAAATCCCTCATGAAAAGCTGGCCTCTGCTTAAGCCCAGCATATGCACAGGAAGTTACCTAAGAAACACCAAAAAAGGAAAAGAAAGAAAGAAAAAACTAAACTTAGAATTGAAAAATTAAGAACTTGTGCCAGAGACAAACACACAACAAAACACAAAATAAAACTTCAATGCTTTAAGCATTTAATAGAAACTACAGGCCGGGCACACAGTGGCTCACACCTATAATCCTACCACTCTGGGAGGCCGAGGTGGGAGGATCGCTCAAGGTCAGGAGTTCAAAACCAGCCTGAGCAAGAGCGAGACCCTGTCTCTACTATAAATAGAAAGAAATTAATTGGACAACTAATATATATAGAAAAAATTAGCCGGTCATGGTGGTGCATGCCTGTAGTCCCAGCTACTAGGGAGGCTGAGGCAGGAGGATCGCCTGAGCCCAGGAGTGTGAGGTTGCTGTGAGCTGGGCTGACGCCATGGCACTCACTCTAGCCCGGGCGACAGAGCGAGACCCTGACACTGGGGCAGCAGGCCCTTTATGGCTGCTGCCAAGACCTGGCGCGTGCTGGCTGGGGCACCGCGGTGTGCACGGCAGAGCCGGCCCCAGCCCCTTTGCTCTTCCTTCGAGACTTAACATCCCTGTGATATGACGCTTAACATCCCTGTGATATGAGGCGGGCTCCGCCAGCTCTTCTACAGGGAGCGGCCGCGTGTGACTAGCGTGGTTCTCAGTCTGCACCTTCACAGAGGGTGCAGCACTGGGTCATGTAACGAGCCGCTCCCGGCGACAGCACGCAGGGCAGGAGCGGAACGGCGGTGGCGGCAGCACCTGCACCTCACGCAAGGCCCGGTGAGGTCCGGAGAAGGGGCGCGACACGACGGACGCATCCCACCTCGGCTGCAGGGGAACGGCCACGATCCACACAGGCAGGCATGTGAGTGTCCGTGGGGCGATTCAGTGTCGCCAGGGCAGTTCTGAGACACGGCACTGTCTCGGGGCGACAGGACCACACAGCAGGCGTGCACGGGGAACCCCACCGGGAACCCGACCGTTCCATGTGCATGGGTGTCCCTCACCAACACCTGACCCCGACCACGCTTGCTGCCGATGCCAGCTGCTGTTGTCCGTTCCACGGCTCCGCGAAAAATCGGGACGCCTCTCTCCGCGGCCCGGTCCTGCCCAGTCCCACGGAAGGCCGTCTCCCACGGCAGGTGGGGAAAGAAGGAACTCCGGCCACTCCTGTTCGCCACTGAGAGAGGAAATCTACAAAGACCAGCCCGTCCCTTGGAAGTCAGCAGGAGCAAGCAACAAGCTCAAGTCTGAACCAGGGAAGACCAAAGAACGCCGCTTCTTCGTGGCAAGTCGTGGCGGTGACATTCAGCCACAGGTAAGGAGCCAAAAACCGTACCCAGCATCACCCCAGCTGCAGAAGGGGACTGCTACATCCAGAGGAGCAAGAAAGAGCCGAAGCAAGGAGACTCAGGACGCAGAGCAAAGACGGGAAAGTCTGCAAACCTGTTCCCTCCAGTCAGAATCTGTGAACACTAGGGACCCTCGTCGCTGGAGTCCAAAAATACCAAAATTTCGCCTTCAGTTACCACGCGCCCAGCGATTACCCCACACGACTTCCACGTGGCAGGAAGGAAAAGCAGCACGTCTCACAGCGCAGCACAGCGTGGCGGCATGTCACGCCGCCCGCGACACAGGCACGGGTGCAGACTCGGGATGGCGCCATTGGGGGCCACACGCCTGCCCCTCGTGGGCACACCCGCTGGGGGACCCTCTCCCAGGCTGGGCGCTGCGCACTGTGGACTCCGGTTCTGGTGCCAACTCCAGTACCACCAGGACGCCCACCACGCGCCAGGCCCCACACGGGACAGTGGCGAGGACAGCGGCCCCCACACCCCACAGGAGGAAACCCGTGCGGCTCCCAGGCGCCGAGAGAATCCTCGAGCCTGGTCCCAAGGCCGGGGGCCTGCACCCGCCGCACCGTCCCTCAGTCCCGCGTCGGCACACACACCTCGTGCGCTGGCAAAGGCCGAGAGTCCCCTGTGCCTCAGTTTCCTCACCGGGACAACGGGAGGACAGAGGAGGAGTCTTAGCTCCCTCTCCCTCTAAAATGCCACGGTTCCATCTTGAGTCGCAAGACAGAGACACGGAGAATAAACCGAGCGTTTGAACCTCCCCACCAAACCGCGCCGCCCGCGCCGTGCCTGTCTCACGGGAGCGATGCACACATGCACCCCGCTCGCGTCTCCCGGTGACAGGGGGAAGCCCGGAGCACCACCCCCAGAGTCGCATGTCCTTCACAGGATGAGAAATTCACCCGGGAGGGTCGGAACGTGCGGCCCTGATCCCGCAAGTACCGGCCTGTCACGCAAGATGGCCAGTGTCGAAGGTGCTGAACACGACAGGCGCACGTGCAGACACCACGACCGCCGCAATCCCGGCTACCCCGTAACCCAGAGAGCGCCGAGACGCCCCGTCGCCGCGGGCGGTCACCGCGGAGCTCGCGTGCGCCAGGCTGAGCGCGGGCCCTGGCTGCTGCGAGCTCCACTAGACAGCGGCCACTCGCTGGAGGCAAACCTGGCAGAGATGCCCGCGGCCTTTCCGGATGCTTCCGTCATCCGTCCATCACCCGGGTGCTGTCTGGGCACAATTCTACTCCAGCCCGTGTACTTGCGGTTTGTGTTTACTTGTGAAGCAACATTCGCTTTTCCTAAGTGGTGGCTTCCAAGCTGCCTAATTCTGCTTTGTATTCGGAAATGCCGATTTTTAAAAACTTCAATTAGGCGCCCTTTCACCTCTCTTGTTCCCTAATTAAAAATGTTAATTTTTTTTTTTTTTTTTTTTTTTTGAGACAGAGTCTCACTGTGCTGCCCGGGCTAGAGTGCCATGGTGTCAGCCTAGCTCACGGCGACCTCAACTCCTGGGGCTCAAGCGATCCTCCTGCCTCAGCCTCCCGGGTAGCTGGGACTACAGGCACGCGCCACCATGCCCGGCTAATTTTTCCTATATATTTTTAGTTGCCCAATTAATTTCTTTCTGCTTTTAGTAGAGACGGGGTCTCACTCAGGCTGGTCTCGAACTCTGGACCTCGTGCAATCCACCTGCCTCGGCTTCCCAGAGTGCGAGGATTAAAAATGTTAATTTTTTATGAAGTCAAAAAGCACATCTTCTATCAGTGCTACGTCACTTTCCCCACGGAGACTTCAATCTACTCAGGGACACACCTTCAGTCACTTTTTGACTTATCCGAGGCGCTGCTCTCCCACGGGACACCAGTGACAAGGGCTGCCGGGAACGGGACCGGCAGAACTTTCCCAAGAAGCACGGCGACACTCGACTGACACAACGTGTTTCATGAAAGAAAAAAAAAAACTCCTCTCAGTTAATCTAATAATGACAATTATCTCTAGATCCACGAACAGCATTCAGATCAATTCCCGGATATCAAAAATCTGCCAGCCTTCAGGTAAAATTACGGCACAGCCGGAATTCGCCGGAACCGTCGCTCAGATCTGAGCTCTAATTTCAACTCCGCTGCCCCGAGCCGGCTGACTCCTCCTTGTGAGAACCCCTGTCGTCATCTTCTGTCCCCCAAATTTCAACACGCCCGCTCCGACAATTTTACCAGCCACCCCGCCAAACGTCTGTGAGAATGTAAAATAACTTAAATGTTTAAAAAGCTAAGTGATCTTTCTGGTCACAGGAAAGGCGTGCATTTTCCAAAGTTCTATGCATTCTTTTAAGGAAAAGAAGGCAAGCTACAGATCAAAACATAGGATCCAAAATACCCGGTTTCTTTCCCAAAGTATCTATTTCAAAGGCCTTAGCCAAACCCTACCAACCAGAGTGTTTTGAGAGTAATTAAATCAACGTAACAGGGTCTCTCTCCTTAAAGCACATCTGTGAATCAGTAATTTAATGCTACACTAGACCCTTAAAGATTCCTGCTATATAGGAAAGTTTGCATTTTTAGGCATGAAGATATTGTCCTTGGGGATTACAAAAAGTGACCCCTGTAGACCTCCAAGGCTCTCCAATATTTTGTGACTCTGTCATGTCGTAAATTTCTCTCCTTTCTCAGTAAGTTATAATATCCTATTTAGTCTGTTGCCAACTTTTCGTTACGTTTAATGATATATATCTTGTCATGGCATCACCTGAGGCATATGTCAAATTTCTCAAAAGATAAGTTACCTACAGAGAAAATAAATACCATGTCTTTAAGAAGTAATAGTCTCTAAAATTTGATGAACCCGAGAAGAAAAAAGAAGAGTAAATTCCAATTTGTAATGAAAATAATCTGATCCTTCCATCCTCTTGACTGGGAAGGCACCACCGACTCTACCTATTGATTCCTGGGCCACCACAACGGATAGGGTGCAGCCCGGGAGATTTTCCAAAGATTAAAATATTTCTCTTCCAAAGGGGAAAAAAACATGCAGTGCTAGCGTAACATTTTATCCAACGTGTGCTCCAAAAGGCAGTCATACTAACTACTTGAACGCAACCAGTAAAATCTGTAGTTGTAAAAATAAAAAAAGGAAACCAAGAATTAAACCTGAAAAACGCCAACCAACAAGGGTCAAGGCCAGGTCAGCAAGGTTTGCATGATAAACTATCAGGAGAGTCCCACAGAGCCCGCGGAATGAGCAGAGCGTTTTCACAGAGTGCCACCTTCTCCTGCTCCTCCGGAGAAGTGACATCGGACCAGCGCGTGACGCTACATGCAGCTTCCGCACAGGTTTCTCCAAGGATCAGAGAAGCAACTTGTTTTCTACATTTTTGTTGATTCAACGTGCATTTGGGTGTAAGAGACCCTCATATGACACAGGTATAAACCTGCAGTAATTAAACTCTGCTCCGAAGACTTGGCTACATCTCTAAGGAGGAAAAACTAATGCTGATTTCTGTCTGGTTTTGAAGAAGTGCGAGACAGTCGCCTTCCTCACTACGGAACACGAGCAGCCCCGCACCTGGCTGTGGTTACCACCTGTCCTAAGCTCTCAGGTAAAAGCAGCACCTGTTAACCGGTTTGCAGGGAGAAGAGAAAATCGCCCCTGGCTTTGTGGAGAAAGTTACAAGTTCTGTAACTGAAACAACACCTTCCACTTAAGACAATTACCCCAAAGCAAAAACTAACGAAGGAAATACCACAATGCTTAATAGTTATAAAAAGCAGAAGAATCATGAAAGCAAAGTTAGTCAGTCAGGCATCTTTAAATATGTGCCTAGCTGCTATTTGGAAAGTCGTCCGTTCCAATGAACTGTCTCTAGACCCACAGGGTTACTTGAATCCAAGGAGATCAATTATAATTGCACCCTGATAAGAAAATACTTGCGTACTCGACTGTCTGGTATAAGAGAGGAAGAGAGCTGGGGAAAGTCCACGTGCGTGTGCCTGTGGTAGGTGCAAGCATGTGCATAGGTGTGAATATATGGTGAGACCTGGGTGTGGGGCAGAAAAGGAAGAGAGGGGCACATCTCAGAGAGGTCCCTGACCACGTTCTTTGCTCAGAGTTACCCACGTCCAGAAGAGACCATCACCGACTCAAGAGGCCGTGGGTGCCAACCCTGGGTAATCAGCAAACACAGCTGGGTAATCAGCAAGCGAGCCCAAAGTGCTGAGTCTGCAACCCACCCGCAAAGCTCTAGGCACAGGCTGGAGGGAAGGCACCCAGGTGTGGGGCCACCTGGGCACAGGGACCCTGGGCAAGAGCCACCTGGGCATGGGCTACCTGGACACAAGGTTCCCGGGGCACAGGGCCACCTGAGCATGGAGTCACCCGGGTGCCGGTCCACCCAGGTGAGGGACCACCCGAGCCCAAGGCTCTCGGGTTCAGGGTTACCTGGAGCAGGGCCACCTGGGTACGCTTGCTCACCTGGTGCCGCTTCTGGGACGCCCTCCTCGCCGCTGTCTTCGGAGCCTGGGGAGTCGGCGGTGGCGCAGGCCGAGCTGGGGCTGCTGGGCTGGGAGGCCGAGTCGCCCTCGCTGAGCGAGCCGCAGCGGGTGCGCGCGGGCCTGTCGCCGTCGCCGTCGCGGTCCCGGCGCGCGCGGCGGTGCACGCGCGAGTGCAGCACCATCTGGTGGTAGGTGCGGAAGATCTTGCCGCACTCGAAGCACTCGGACGACTTGCCCTGGCCGGTGGTGGCCGCAGCCCTGCGGCTGGGGCGCGCGGCGGCCGGCCGCGGGTCGAGGTGTCCCGGCAGCATGGGGTCCCCCGGCAGGCTCGCCCTCTTCCTGGGGGGGCCCGGCGTGGCCGGCGCGTCCTGCTCGCGCTTGCGCTTCTCCTGGCTCACCAGGATGTACTCGCGCCTGTCCTTGTCGAAGGCCACGTCCCCGGCCAGCGCCTCGTCCCAGGCCCCGTACTTGAGGTACTCGGCCGGCTCGGCCACCTTGCCCCTGGTGGCCAGCTGCCAGGCCTGGTAGCTGCTGACGGGGTCCAGCTCCGCCACCCGCCTTCCGGCCTGCCCGCCGCGGGGCACGTCGCCGGCCGCCGAGGGCCTCAGGTTCAGGCACCGTAGGAAGAACTGCTTGGTGTCCGAGGGGCCCTCCGCGTCCCCCTCCTCGGCCGGGGCCCGCGTCCGGCTGGCCTCGACCCTGCGGTGGACGGCGTTATGAGCGTTCAAGCTGTCCAGGTTTGTAAACAGGTTCCCACACTTGGTGCAGACTTCGTAGAGGGACAGGCCGGCGACGATCACCTCCTCCTGGACCACGTTGTTGATGGTGGCGATGAGGTCCAGCTCGCTCCGGGGCCGGTTCTTGCTCCCCGCCTTGGGGCCGTGCGCCTTCATGTGGTTCTTGAGGAACCACGGCTCCTTGAACCTGCGGCCGCAGATGTGGCAGCCGTGGTCGAAGGAGCCCCTGTGCTTCTTCATGTGCGCCTTCAGGAACCAGGTCTGGCTGAAGGCCTGGCCGCAGACCTCGCAGGGGAACTCGCCGGGGCTCAGCTCGGGCTTGCCGTTCTCCGCGCACGCCTCGCCGCCGTTGGGCACCTGCGCGGTGATGTGGTCCCTCTCGATGTGGCTCAGCAGCGACTCCTCGCGCAGGGTCACGTAGCTGCACAGCCTGCACTTGAAGGGCTTGTGCGCCTGGTGCACGTGCAGCTCCAGGTCCTTCTTGCGCTCGAACTGGCTCTTGCAGAAGGAGCACTGGACCGCGGCCTTGGCCTCCTCCGCCGCGCACGCCGCCTCCGCGCCCTTCCTGCTCCGCAGCAGGAGCCTGCCGCCGTCCGCCGCCCCGTTGAGGACCCTGCCGCCGTCCGCAGCCCCGTTCAGGAGCCTGTTGCAGGCCGACGTGCTCTTCGTGGGGCTGGCGCAGGCGTCCAGGCCCTCGGACACGCGCATCTCGCCCAGCTGCGCCTCGCCCGCCTCCGGCTCGTGTCCCTGAATCAAAGTCCCCGTGCGGTGGCTGCGGATGTGGATCTTCAGGTTGCCCTTCTGGGAAGCCCTGTGGTCGCAGTAGGGGCACTTGTAGGGCTTCTCGCCCGTGTGCTTGCGCATGTGCTGCGACAGCGAGCTCTGGAAGGGGAAGCTCTTGCCGCAGATGCAGCAGCTGTGGCACGAGGCCTTGTCGCCGTCCACCTCGTGGCCCCTGCCCGCCCTGGTGGGGCTGGGGCCCCGCCTCAGCTCCATCTCGGCTTCCCTGCTGCGATCCATCCGAGGGGCGGCACGGCGGTGTGTCGCGGGGCGCCGCGACGGCGTCCTATCTCTCCATTCTCAGCAGAGCCCGCGGCTTCCCCGGGACGCGCGGCTACGAGGGGCGCTCGTTCACGTGGAGAGCACGGCAGGGGCGGCCGGCACCTGAAACACACACGGAGGCTCGTGAGCACCGCTGCGCACCGGCGCGCGGCATTGCGTAAAAGCCCCGATCCCGTCCAAACCAACCGCAGGGCAAACAGAGGAACAAGTTCACCTTCTTTAAAAAAAAAAAAAAAATCAGTAACAAATAATTATCAATAACGAACTGTGGTGTTCGCTAATTAAAATAATTGTTAATGACTATGCACTAAAATAATTTTCTTTTACCAATAAGATACCGAAGCGTTAAGGAGAGACCGTGGTGCAGGAGTCTGTATAGGTGTGAGGAGCACAGGCTGCCCAGGAGGAGTCTGTGTGGCCTTGAGGGACAGGCGGAGGGTCACTCCACAGGAGGGTGGGACGAGGCTGTGGGGTCCGAGCCCAGGCGGTGCCAACTCCTGCACACCCGGGCCGTGTGGTACGGCCTATCGCTACAAGCCTGTGCAGCACGTGACGGAGCATCAGTTTTAACACATGGGAACTAACATATCTGAACATAGAAAAGGTTCGGTGAGCACCCAAGCAGACACACAGGAACTACATTAATTGGGTATTGGGCGGGTGTATACATAATGAGTGAGGTGTGCACCGTCTGGGGGATGGGCACGCTTGAAGTTCAGACTTGGGGGGGAGGGGGAAAGGGCATTATTTGAAACCTTAAAATATGTACCCCCATAATATGCTGAAATAAAAAGAAAAGGTTGGGTGAAAACAACGCATTACGCTCTGATGGGACCACTGTCATATACATGGCCCATCCTTGACACAACTCGTAACTGTACGTGATTATGTTTAAAGAAATGAGTCTTCCATTAAGAAAGGAGAAATACAGCAGCGCGCACAAGGCAGCCCGAGCCCCTGAACGGGGCTGTGGGGACCCTGTGGCGGACGCTGTCCTGCCTGGCACCGCTTCAATGTGTGTGTGACCACGAGCTCAGCTGCAGGTCAGCCAGGATCAGCCCGTGGCAGCCGCGCTCTCCCCGTCCCACAGACAAAGCCTCCCTTCCCTTTCTGGCCCTGTGTGTTTGCTCCTGGACCCCCTGCCCCTCTCCCCGGAAGGGACCCCAGGCTGTGGCCCCAGGACTGAATCCTACTGCCAATGCAGAGCCCATCCCACACCCCGGAGTCCCCCAGAGCCGTGCAGCCTCTCGTTCCTGCCTCCCCACATCCCCACGGGGCAGACACCCACGGTGCCCTCGTAACGAGACCGGGTCTCCCCCAAAGCTGGTACCCGAGCCCAACGACAGCAGGCACCCATCACACTGCGCAGCCACTGCCCATCCTCCCCACAGAGAGCGGGGACAGGTCCTGCCTACGTCCCCCGCCCCCACCAGGCCCACAGGCCGAGGCCAGGCAGGCAGAGCTGGGCCACGTGCCTGTGTCCTGCACAAGGCGGGAAACACCAGGGCTGGGGGACACGAAGGTCGAGACGCCTGCAGGCTGCCCCGAAGAGGTCCTCAACCCTTCACCACGGCCAGCCTGGCAGATCCAACACAGGGCTGGGCAGAGAAGGGAGCCCGAACATTCCCGACTGCAGGAAAGAGTAGGCATGAAAGCTTCCCTTACAACTGGACAAATGCATGAGCTTACCAAGAACACCTCTTCATGGCAATTGACTTTAAGCTAACTTAAACTATTCTGCCAAACTTTTTTGGTCTTGGACCAAGTGTTGGAGGATGTACATTATTTATGATGATGGTTTTATAAGGCGAATGATTCGCATGAAGCCCTTTTGCCCAGGCCTTACTTCAACACCAACCTCAGCAAAAATGTTGAATCTGAAACAAAAGTATGAATGAAACATGCTATTTAACTTAGCGACTGACTCTGGTCTAAAACCTTACGAGTTTAAAGAAATAAGTTCACAGAGAGAAGAAAACCCAAATACAACCCTGGACAATGGGGGCCCTGAAATAACTGTGCAGACTCCATCAGGCCGATAACGTTTGTCCATAAAGGATGTCCAACGTCAAGACCTCGAGACTCAAATGGCCAGAAGCCAGCGCAGATTCATAGAGTGGGAGCCCTGGCCCATGTAAGGGCAGCCCACAGGTGCACCTTGAAATAATTAAAGTGAAGTGTTCAAGTGCACAGACTGGCCTGAATCACCCAGACTTTGTGTTCTGTGGCCACCGGAGCCGGTCGCCTTCCACAGAGCGGCAGCCCTCGAGCCGGCCAGCCATGCCGGTCAGCCGTGCCGGTGACGGGGGCTCGGCCCGCACGGGCAGCCCTCATCCCTCGGGACCAGGCAGGGAAACATACCAGGCAGCCAGGGCCACTAGAGCCCCTCACCAGCCCCTGCTCAGGGCACCCGCCACCCACATCCCGGCACAAGGGGGACTTGACGATGCCCCACCCCCCACCCCCAGTCTGCACGCTCTGCCTCCAGGCAGCTTCCTGCCCTGCAGGCCCAGGCCCAGAGCGTTCCCCGGGAGTGCTTGTCACCACCCAGTGTCACCCCTGCGCCTGGAACTCAGCCCTGTCCAGCCCCGGTCGGCGCAGCAGCAGGCCCAGCATCCCAGCCCCGTGCACCCTCCTGCACCCCAACGTGGTCCCGTACCTCCTTAGCTGCTCGCTGAGTCGGCAAGCCCGTCCCTGGTGGCAGCCTGCACCCCTGGCCCAGCCGGAGCGGACACGCACCCTCAGGCAGCCCAGAGACGGGGGAACACAGTTTGCAGCCTCCAGGAGGCCTTCCCTGCAAACCAGCGCCGCGGCCTGCCCCACACGGGCGCCGCGAAGCCCCCGTGAGCCAAACAAGCCGCC
>VSMD01057113.1:0-29910 GCA_008750895.1 Mirza zaza | reverse complement strand
AGTGTGGTAGGAGGGGCAGCGGCCCTGGGAGGGTGGAGCCAGGCGGTGGGCGGGAGCATTGGGCAGTGGGCGGGGCTATGGGCGGGCATAGCGTGGTAGGAGGGGCAATGGCAGTGGAAGGGTGGAGCCAGACCGGCGGGAGCATCGGGCAGTGGGCGGGGTTATGGGCGGGCATAGCGGGTGGGAGGGGCAAGGGAGGGTGGAGCTGGACAGTGGGCGGGGGCATGGGGCGGCGGGCGGGCATAGCGTGGTAGGAGGGGCAATGGCAGTGGGACGGTGGAGCCAGGCAGTGGGCGGGGGCATGGGGCAGTGGGCGGGGCTATGGGCGGGCATAGCGGGTGGGACGGGCAGTGAGAGGCTGGGGCCCGGAGGTGGGTGGGGCGCAGGACGGTGGGAGGGCATAGCGTGGTAGGAGGGGCAATGGCAGTGGAAGGGTGGAGCCAGATGGTGGGCGGGGCATGGGGCAGTGGGCGGGGCTATGGGCAGGCATAGCGGGTGGGACGGGCAGTGAGAGGCTGGGGCCAGGAGGTGGGCGGGGCGCAGGACGGTGGGAGGGCATAGTGCGATGGGCGGGGCACGGGAGGGCGGGGCCGGACGGTGGGCGGTGCATAGGGCGGTGGGCGGGGCAGAGCTCTGACAGGAGCCCCACGTGAAAATGGAATTTGTCTTTGGGGCCCTGCTACTTCTGGAGTATCCACGAGATTACGGTTTTGCTGAAAATAGGTTTTCTGTCTGCAGCAGAAGAGCAACTGGCACCTTGGCTGTGAAGGTCTGGTGAGTCATCAGCAAACACACACCCAAACTGCTCAGCTGTTAGTTTCTGTTTACCTCTTGACAGCAGGAGAGAGAAAAAGAAGAGTTAATTGGTGTGTGCAAGAGTCCGCCTTGGAGGGAAATATAGTCAGTCCCTTTTACAGTTCCTCGGTCTATTTTTATCTGGGCTCCAGAGAAAGAAACTTAAGAAAGAAATCTTTTCTATAGTCAGGTGGGATAAAAATTTCACATCACTAAAGAAATTCCTTGCACGTTGCTTGGAGGTGGCAGGCGGTCCTTCTCCCCTCCCCTTCCACAGCAGGCACTCCCTTGCCCCCAGCCCAACAATTGTGTTCCAGGCCAGCGGCCACAGGGTGATGCCAGAAAACCCCAACTGCAGTGCAAACCACAGAATGAATCCTGTGCTTCAGACACACACCCCGTATCTGGCAGAGCCCCAAACAGTCAGAGTTGCCGTATGATCCAACAATTCCACTCCTAGGGGCATATATATATATATATATATATATACACACACACACACACATATATATATACACACATATATCCAAGAGTGATTGAAACATACAGCCACACGGATACTTGTGTACAAATGTTGGTAGCAGCTCAATCCACAGCAGCCAAAAGCTGGAAGCAACGTGTGTCCATTAAGTGACAGATGAAAGGACGAACACAGTGTGGTATTTACCTGCAACAGAATTTTATTCAGCCATCAGAAAGGTATGGAATTCCAATACATGCTACAGCATGGATGAACCTTGAGGACATTATGCCGATTGAAATAAGCGGTCCCAAAAAGAGAATGCTGTGTGATTCCACTCTATGAGGTCCCTGGAGTCATCAAATTTATAGAGGCAGAAAGTAGAATGGAGGGTGGCCAGGTCTGGGGAGAGTATGTGTTCCGCCGTGTTCGATGGGGACGCAGTTGCTGTTTGCGAAGATGGAAAAGATCTGGAGTGGATGATGATGATGGCCGTACAACAGTGTGAATGCGCTTAATGTCACTGAACTAGACACTGGAAAAGGGTAAAATGGTAAGTTTGTGTTCTGTATATTTTACCACAGTAAAAACAAAACAGAGCTGGGTCTGCACTGAGCAGCACGAGCAACAGACGTGGTGGCAGGACCAGTGACCATGGCGGTTTCTCTGGGTCGCTGTGAGACCCAGGCGGAACAGGGATGCCCTGAGGCGGTCTCGAGAGCTGGGCCACCCTGGATCCTCCCTTGTGCCCAGGTCCTGCTGGCCCCTGGGACCTCCTCCCCACCCCATGCTGGGCTATGGCAGACCCTGCAACCTGGTGGAAACTGGGAACAGTCACAGCCACCCAGGAGACACCCGTGGGAGCCACAAGGGTGGAGGCCAACCTGGCAACATGCCCTGCAGCCTGGGGACAGGATGGGGGTCTCCCCGGGTTGCCACGGGGAAATCAAGCTTCTCTAAACCAGTGGTCCTCAACTGTTTGGGGGGATCTTCACCCCACCCCCAGGACATTGGACAATATCCAATGGAAACATGTTTAGTTGTTGCATCAGGGGGGCAGGGGTGCTAATGGCATGTAAGGTGTTGGGGCAGGAATGGGCTTCACATCCTGCAGGGCACAAGACACCCACAACAGAGAACCACCCGACACAGGGTGAACAGGGCTGGCCTCAGACACCCTCCTCTAGTCCTGCAGGCATCCCAGGGCCCCTGGGAAGGGCCAACTGGGGACAGCAGCACACGCATCCCAGCCCAGGCTCCCAGGTGGGCTGAGCTCTGTTCTCCATAACTGGGTCCTGCCCGTGGCAGACCAGGCCCTCACTGCCATGGGGCCTGCGATGGACTGAATGTTTGTGACGCCCCCCCCCCCACCAAATTCATATGTTGAAGCTCTCACTGCAAAGTGATAGTATTTGGAGATGGAGACTTCAGGAGGAAATTAGGGTTAGATGAGGTCATGAGGATGGGGCCCTAATCCAGTAAGATTAGTGGCCCCGTTGGCGTAAGAAGAGGAGAGACAGAGACCATGTGAGGACGCAGTGAGAAGGCACTGTCTACCTCCAGCGTCCAGAGCTGTGAGCAGTAGCCGTCTGTTGGTTCTTGCCTCCCAGCCTGCGCTCTTTCGTGATGGCAGCCCAAGCCCTCGAATTCTGCACAAGGAGCCCCCTAGACAGAGACTTCTTGTGGCCATGCGCTTTGGAGAAGTGTGCAGAGGTCACGGATTTACCCACAACTGGCTAAGAGCACCCCTGTTTTCCACTCCAACTTCTATCCTGTCACCTCCTGTGCTAGGAGGTCTGGACCCCAGGAGGGAACTGGGCTTCCTGGGGATAGCTACGGGGTTCTCAGTCACCTCTGGGTACAGGGAGTCCCTGCCTGCCCTGGCCTGGCTTCAGGGACACACCCACCACGGCTGTGCTGACACCTGCCAGGGTCATATGATGACACAGGGCCAGGCCAGCCCCGGTGGTCTATGGGAAACCCTTCCAGCCACCACGGGACACGGCTCCCTGTGGCTCCTGTGAGCAGGAAGCTCTCACACATGCAGCCATAGATGCCCGCACACCCCACGGGAGCCAGTGCCTCCTCAGGATGCCTTGGGGCGTGTGGGCACGGATCCCACCTGCCGGGTCTGTCCGATCTCGGGATCCGACATTCTGTGTTCTGACAGGGTCTGGTCACTCCAGAAAAAAATGGCACAACACCAATCTGTCTTCTCTCTCAAGAAAATATTGCAGAACCCTCACCCAAAGAGATAATCACAGGTTATGCAGACAAACATAAAAAGAGATGTAGCTGGCCGGGCGCAGAGGCTTACGCCTGTGATCCTAGCACTCTGAGAGGCCGAAGCGGGTGGATCGTTTGAACTCAGGAGTTCAAGACTAGACTGAGCAAGAGCGAGACCCCATCTCTACTAAAAATAGAAAGAAATTAGCTGGACAACTAAAAATATATAGAGAAAAAATTAGCCAGGCATGGTGTCGCATGCCTGTAGTCCCAGCTACTCGGGAGGCTGAGGCAGGAGGATTGCTTGAGCCCAGGAGTTTGAGGTTGCTGTGAGCTAGGCTGATGCCATGGCACTCACTCTAGTCTGGGCAACAGAGTGAGACTCTGTCTCAAAAAAAAAAAAAAAACAGATGTAGCAGCCGGCCACAGTGGCTCATGTCCGTAGTCCCAGCAACTCAGGAGGCTGAGGCAGGAGGATCATTGGAGGCCAGGAGTTCAAGGTTATAGTGCGGTCACTGTACTCCACCGCACTCCAGCCTGGTCAACAGAGTGAGACCCTGTCTCAGAAAAAAAAAAAAAAATTCCTTCTTGTGTCATGTGGAGATTTTAATGCAAAAAACCAGAGGTGACTCAGTGGGAACTCAAAGACGCACAAACGTGTGTAGCACACAGTTAAAAGCCTGAGGTTAGGATTCAATTTCACACATAACGAGCCATTCACTTTCGTATTCTGGTGTTCCGGACCCGGTTGATTTGCTCTGAAAGGAAATGTTTTTGGATCTTTGGGTTGAGGGGGTTATTTCCTCTAACTTGATCAGGGAAGACGTGGTGGGTTTGGCCCGGGGTGAGAATGTTGACTTTCAATAAACAGTATTTCAGGCCGGGCGCGGTGGCTCACGCCTGTAATCCCAGCACTCTGGGAGGCCGAGGCGGGCGGATTGCTCGAGGTCAGGAGTTCAAAACCAGCCTGAGCAAGAGCCAGACCCTGTCTCTACTATAAATAGAAAGAAATTAATTGGCCAACTAATATATATAGAAAAAATTAGCCGGGCATGGTGGCGCATGCCTGTAGTCCCAGCTACTCGGGAGGCTGAGGCAGTAGGATTGTTTGAGCCCAGGAGTCTGAGGTTGCTGTGAGCTAGGCTGACGCCACGGCACTCACTCTAGGCTGGGCAACAGAGTGAGACTCTGTCTCAAAAAATAAATAAATAAAAAAAACAGTATTTCTTTTTTTTTTTTTCCTAGCGAGGAGCACTTTCCTGGCATCTCTGCAGTGTCCTGGTGCTCGGGGTGGGAGCTGGAGGCTGCTCCTCTCTGAAGCCCCAGCGCCTGTCCCTGTGGACTCTGTGCAGGCTGCAGCCACCCTGCGTCCCCACCGCCCTGAACCCACACTGGCAGGGGCTGACTGACCCGGGACACCAAGAATGGTGGGGCCACTTCTTTCAGGGCCCAATTGATGCAAGACCAGCTCAGCCCTGTCTGTGGCCACAGCGGGCCGGGCCCTGTCCCCGGCATGCCCTGTCTGGCTCTGTGGAGTTTCTCATTAAGAGACTAAGTAGCAGCCAGCAGGAGACGGGAGCCAAGGGGATGTGCTGCCTCCAGGGGCAGGGCACTCCCTGACACAATTCCAGAGCTGGGGCCCCCACGGGGCATCCCACCGGGGGCAGGTCTGGCCCTGCGTCATCATGGGGCCGTGGCAGGTTTCAGCACGGCCGTGGTGGGTGTCCCTGCTTCACACTCGAATATTTGCAAGATGCGGAGCAGCGCACTGTAGGGACACAGAGAGGAGTCTCGGGACAGGACGATGCCCGAAAGAGTATCCAGGGAACCTGGCAAGGAGAGCCCGGGGCGGGCCAGGGAACTCCGGTTTGGCCTCTCCCTGCATCAGGAAACGCACCGCTGCCCTGGGTACGATCAGGCTCCCAGACTGCCGGAGACATCGTTCTCACATGCATGGGGGGAGAACACGTCGGGGATGGCTCAGCTGACTGACAAGGGGCCCAAGAGGAATCAAGCGCTGGCCCAAGAAGTGTTTGGAAACCTCCATTCATGAGTCAGTGGGAACAGGGGCCAGCAGGACCCAGGATGGCAGGGGCAGACACAAAGCTGCTGACACCCACGGGACAGGGAACGCTGAGCCTGGCAGAAAAACAGGGCCACGAGTTTTCCGTTTTATGCAAGTTAGCCTCACGCATTTCGGGGCTGTGCAGTCACCGCGGACGGACGACAGGTGGCCTTGTGCAGGCCCTCTAGAAGTGCGGTGCTGTGGGCGTGTGCGCAGTCAGCCCCGTGCCTGGAGGTGGCAGGGGTCCAAACCGTCGGCTGGGGGACGAGGGAGGCAGTGGGTGCAGCTTGAGTGTCCGGGGGGGGGGGGGGAAGNCCCCCCCCCCCCCCCCCCCCCCCCCCGCACACCCTCAGGCTCTCCTGAGTTCCAGTCGGGGCAGCAGGGTTCTGACCCATCTCCGCTGCCTCTGAGGCTGAGCAGCAGTAGGAAGTCAGCTTCCACTCTGGGCGTTCCAGAAGGCATAGCACTCTCCCATCCGCGTGGGGCTGAGGCAGCAGTGTTTGCAGACAGACCCCTCCCCACGTGAGGCCCAGGTTCCCAAATTGGGGTCCCCTGGCTTGCAGCTTCAGCAGCACCTGGGACCTTGCTGGAAAGGCAGGTTCCTGGGCTGCCAGGAGTGCAGAGCCAGAGGCTCTGGCGTGACAACCTCGCCCAGAGGGTGTTTCACTCCTTGATAGCTAGCTGGGCCTTGATTCAGAAGGGAAGAGGCCAGAAAGGCTATTTTTTTTTGGGGGGGGCACACCGTGGCCATGAGGGGCCCTGGTGGTGGCCCCTGCAGCATCTGCCCAGTCTGTCCAGCCAGGGACCCTCATCCACCCAGACACAGCCTGCCCAGCTCACACGCGGTGTCCACTGGTGGGGATTTTGTTTATGGGGACGCAGGACCTATGGAGGCCAGGGACGCAGGGTTGCCAAGCGTGTCAAGGTTCTTTCTGTCGGTGGCTGGCCAGAGACGCCCCGGTACAGCTGACTGGCCTGGCATGGACACAGAGTCCCACAGGGCGGGAGTGATGTTGGGAACTCAGGGATTGGGGCCCAGATCGAGTCAGGCCATTCTCTGCCCAAGGGGCACAGCCTGGGCTGGAACCCACCTTTGGGACAGAGAAGCCAGAGGACAGCAAGGGAGAAGCAAAGACAGGCTGCCGACCTCCTGGCACTGCATGTCCAGCTCTGGCACTTCCTCGCCTGGCCCCACCGTGGCCTCTCCCACCAACAGCCAGTCGGCCCTTTCTGGGTCACAGAAGACACCCCAACCGTCCTTCTGTAAAATCTACTTCTTAGGCCGGGCGTGGTGGCTCACGCCTGTAATCCTAGCACTCTGGGAGGCTGAGGCGGGCGGATTGCTCGAGGTCAGGAGTTCGAAACCAGCCTGAGCAAGAGCGAGACCCTGTCTCTACTTTAGGTAGAAAGAAATTAATTGGCCAACTAATATATATAGAAAAAATCAGCCAGGCGTAGTGGCGCCTGCCTGTAGTCCCAGCTACTTGGGAGGCTGAGGCAGGAGGATCGCTTGAGCCCAGGAGTTTGAGGTTGCTGTGAGCTAGGCTGACGCCACGGCACTCACTCTAGCCTGGGCAACAAAGCGAGACTCTGTCTCAAAAAAAAAAAAAAAAAAAAAATCGACTTCTTGTTTAAGCTAGTTTAAGTTGCGTTTCCACTGTTTGCAAGTAATAGTCTTTTTTTTTTTTTTGAGACAGAGTCTCTCTCTGTCACCCTGGCTGGAGCACCGTGGCATCATCATAGCTCATGGCAGCCTCAAACTCCTGGGCTCAAGAGATCCTCCTGCCTCGTCCTCCCAGGTGCTGGGACTACAGGTATGCATCACTGTGCCTGGCCAGGTGATTATTTTTTATCTGGCTCTCCAGGTAGTAGTTTACCAAATTCTGGTCCAGCTAAGGCTAGCTTGGAGGTGATGGGCAGGAGGTGGTGAGGAGCAGAGGGGCAGGAGGACAGCAGGAAGGGTCTCCCCATCTTCCTAGGAAGGGGTCTGGCCATTCCTCACTGCCCACCAGTGGGAACCCTGATGGGCGTAAGCCCTGAAGGTGGGCTGAGGACTGACAGGTGACGGGGGAGGGGGGCAGCCAGCAGAAGGAGGTAGCCAGCCCGAGCTAGGACATTGCCAAGTAACTCACAGCTGATTGGAACGTGGGGACTGAGGGTTAGAGATGAGAAGAGAAATTTCCCAAGTATTTTTTCGTTTTATGGGGTGAGAGTGGGGTCAAAATTCCACCTGTCTCATATTTTTCTAGTGTCCACCTTCCTTTTTATTTCTATTTTTATAGTGGCTCTACCAGTGCCTAAATGCACTGATTGGTCAATAAACAATAGGTGTTGTAAACTACACTGGCATTGGAAAGTAAATATCAATCCCAGATGGATTTTGGGGGGAAAAAAAAAAGCCAGCCTCACTGGTGTGATATAATCTGCTTAAAGCACACTTTCCCCACCCAGTATTGGAGATGAACACTAAAGCCATCCTTTCAAATGTAAAAAACAAAACAAAAACAAAACAAAAAAAGTAGCAGGGCACAGTGGCTCACCTGTAATCCTAGCACTTTGGGAGGCAGAGGTGGGAGGATCACGTAAGGTCAGAAGTTCGAGAATTAGCCTGAGCAAGAGCGAGACCCCATCTCTACAAAAAAATAGGAAAAAAAAAATTTGGCTGGGCGTAGTGGCTCACGCCTGTAATCCTAGCACTCTGGGAGGCCAAGTTGGGCGGATTGTTCAAGATCAGGAGTTCGAAACCAGCCTGAGCAAGAGCAAGACCCCCTCTCTACTAAAAATAGAAGGAAATTAATTGGCCAACTAAAAATATAGAGAAAAAAATTAGCTGGGCGTGGTGGCACATGCCTGTAGTTCCAGCTACTCAGGAGGCTGAGGCAGGAGGATCGCTTGAGCCCAGGAGTTTGAGGTTGCTGTGAGTGAGGCTGACACCACGGCACTCTAGCCTGGGCAACAGAGTGAGACTTTGCCTCAAAAAAAAAAAAAAAAAAGAAAGAAAAAGAAAAAAAATTTTTTCCAGGAGTGGTGGCTCGTACCTGCAGTCCCAGCTACTTGGGAGCCTGAGGTAGGAGGATTGCTCAAGCCCAAGAGTTGGAGGACACAGTGAGCTGTGATGACACCACTGGGCTACAGCCCCAGTGACAGAGCAAGACTGTCTCAAAAGACAAAAGCAAAACAAAACAGAAGAAAGTAAACATGTTCTTAAAATGGACACAAATGACAATAATAGAAATCTTTTTTTAATTTTTATTTTCATTTTATTAATTTAAATATTGGTTTAATTTTTAAAAATAGAAATGGGGGTCTCACTCTTTCTCAGGCTGGTCTCGAACTCCTGAGCTCAAGGCATCCTCCCACCTAAGCCTCCCAGAGTGCTGGGATTACAGGTGTGAGCCACCACGCCCGGCCATTATGATAGAATCTTGACTTCAATTGCTTTTGTAATTCTTCCACTCGCTCTTCTCTTCCTCCTCCACCCCCAAAAAACCTGAATGGGCGTCTCAAGCAGCTCCCTACACAAGCGCAGTCGGGTCTCCCCATCACAAAGACACATGCACGAGCAGACACCTGCAGAGGCACCAGGTGCACACAGAGGTACATGCAGACACCTGCAGAGGCACCAGGTGCGCGCACACACACACACACACATACATGCAGACACCTGCAGAGGCACCAGGTGCACACACACGTACATGCAGAGACACCTGCAGAGGCACCAGGTGCACACAGAGGTACATGCAGACACCTGCAGAGGCACCAGGTGCACACACACACACATACATGCAGAGACACCTGCAGAGGCACCAGGTGCACACACACACACACACACATACATGCAGACACCTGCAGAGGCACCAGGTGCACACACACGTACATGCAGAGACACCTGCAGAGGCACCAGGTGCACACACACACACACACATACATGCAGACACCTGCAGAGGCACCAGGTGCGCACACACACACACATACATGCAGACACCTGCAGAGGGACTAGGCAGACTCGGGCACACAGCGGGTGACACCCGGCCGCTCTCTGCCCCTTATCCCTATGACTCCGCCCCCGTCCCATCTCCGGACCACCATTGGCTGCGAGAACAGAGTCTCCGCCCCTGCTCCCTCTGGCTCGGCCCCTTCCCCGGCTCCAGGCCTCCATTGGCTGAGAGAGCGGAGTCCCCGCCCCTGCTCCTTGTGGCTCCGCCTCCGTCCCATCTCCGGCCCTCCATTGGCTGCGAGAGCGGAGTCCCCGCCCCTGCTCCCTCTGGCTCCACCCCGCCTCGCCTCCGGACCTCCATTGGCTGCTGCGACGGCGTCCTCGCGCGGGAGGGGCCGGTGGGCGTCAGCCCGGAGGCGGCGACGAGAGCGAGATGGACGCGCCGCCCAGCCAGTGAGCGCGCGCAGCCGCCCCAGCAACTGCGGCCCGCCAATGGCCGGGCGGGGCGGGGCCGCGCGCTGTCAGCTCCGCGGCGCGGCGGGCGGCGAGCCGGGGCCGGGGCCCGCGGCGCCTGCGGAGCGCGGCCGCCGCCTCTGCGCGCAGCCCCGCGGCCGGGCATGGGCGGGGGCGCCGGGCCGGCACGATGAGCGCCCGGGGCAGCCCGGTGCGGGCCTACGACTTCCTGCTCAAGTTCCTGCTGGTGGGCGACAGCGACGTGGGCAAGGGCGAGATCCTGGCGAGCCTGCAGGACGGCGCGGCCGAGTCCCCGTACGGCCACCCGGCGGGTGAGCGCGGCCCGGGGGTCGCGGCCGGCCCGGGAGGGTCGGGGCGGGTCGGGGAGAGGCCGGGCGGAGGACCGAGCAGAGGACGGGGAGGACAGGGAGAGGCCGGGCGGAGGACCGGGCGGAGGACTGGGAGGGTCGGGGAGAGGCCGGGCGGAGGACCGAGCAGAGGACCGAGAGGACAGGGAGAGGCCGGGCGGAGGACCGGGCGGAAGACTGGGAGGGTCGGGGAGAGGCCGGGCGGAGGACCAGGCGGAGGACTGGGAGGGTCAGGGAGAGGCCGGGCGGAGGACCGAGCAGAGGACCGAGAGGACAGGGAGAGGCCGGGCGGAGGACCGGGCGGAAGACTGGGAGGGTCGGGGNCGGAGGACTGGGAGGGTCAGGGAGAGGCCGGGCGGAGGACCGAGCGGAGGACTGGGAGGGTCAGAGAGAGGCCGGGCGGAGGACCGGGAGGGGCAGGGAGAGGCCGGGGCAGAGGACCAGGAGGACCGGGCGGAGGACCGGAAGGGTCAGGGAGAGGCCGGGCGGAGGACTGGGAGGACTGGGAGAGGCCGGGCGGAGGACCAGGGGGACCGGGGGAGGACTGGGAGGACCGAGAGAGGCCGGGCGGAGGACCGGGCGGAGGACCGGGAGGGTCAGGGAGAGGCCCCGGAGGGGTCCCGGCGCGGCCCTCTCCCTCCGTCGGGGTCCTTCCCGCTCCCATCTTCGGCTCGCGGGGCCCGGGCGGCATGTCCCCATCCTGTCGCCGAGGTCTGGCGCGGGCAGGGGCCGCGGGGAGCGGACGGTCGCGGGGACTTGGGGTGCTCAGGGCGGGCGCGGGCGGCGCGGGAGCTCCGGGCGGCTCTGCGCGTGGGTCGAACGGAAGCGCAGGGAGGGCGCGGGCGGACTGGTCCGAGGCGAGGGTCCTGGTGTCGGGGGCTCCTCGCCTGCTGGACGGGCCTGGGGGGAGCGGAGCCCAGGTGGGCCCCGAGAGTCTGGCCTGGCTGGCGGAAGGACCCCCGAAGAAAGCGACAGGACAGGGGGTTTCAGGCGAGCGGAGGTCCAGGGCGGCCCGCAAGGGGGTCTCCGCCGAAGTTTGCGTGTTGAGAGCTGGCGCCCGAGAGAAGACGATGGACAGGGCTCCGAGGAAGGGCAGGCAGGGGAGAGGCCGGGCCGTGAGAACCCAGGGCAGAGGGGACAGCTGCCCGCGACCAGGACCCGCAGCTGTGGGAGGAGACCTGCCCGTGACAGCTGCCGGCCGTCACCTCAGGCCCGGGAACGCGTCTCCTAGAGACTGTGTCGCTGCCTCCTGGCCCCGCAGTTTGGTTCCCAGAACAGGGGAGACAGCCCAGGGAGGGGAGTCTCCGTGTTGCTGACCTGCCAGCTCTGGGCAAGCGCTGCCCACCTGAGAAGGCTGGAGGAACCCTGGGCCCAGAGGCCTAACAGGGAGACGAGCATTGTCAGAGTTCAGAAGGAAGGGAGAGGGTTTGACTCCAACTGGCAGAGGGTACAGGGCACGCCCAAAGGGCAGGCTGTGTAGGGACTAAGGGGTGGTGTAAGGAGAAAAAGGTGTCTGTAGTGTCTGGGACTGCTGAGCAGGGGTACCGGGACACACCAGCCACTTAGTGGAGTGGTCACCTGGCAGCAGGGTCCCAGCTGTTGGGGGACTGGGAGAGGAGACAGTTTGGGAGAGCAGCTGAGATGACGAGCTTGAGCTCAGGATGAGAACCTGGACTCATCCTCAACTGCAGCACCTGGAGGAGTCACTTGCCATCTTGTGACCATGTGGATTATGCCTCTGTGGGCTGGGTGGGCCCCGAGAGTCCATGTGCCTGACTGCTCCGGGTCTGCTGCTGTCTGGCCCTCATGCTGGGTAGCACGGCTCTGGCGCTGTGCTGTCCAGTGCGATGCCTTGAGCCACATGTGGCTACTTAAATTTAAAGTAATTAAAATGGGGCTGGGCACAGTGGCTCACGCCTGTAACCCTAGCACTCTGGGAGGCCCAGGCGGAAGGATCGCTCAAGGTCAGGAGTTTGAGACCAGCCTGAGCAACAGGAGACCCCGTCTCTACTAAAAATAGAAAGAAATTAATTGGACAACTAAAAATATATAGAAAAAATTAGCTGGGCATGGTGGCGCATGCCTGTAGTCCCAGCTACTCCGGAGGCTGAGGCAGGAGGATCACTTGAGCCCAGGAGTTTGAGGTTGCTGTGAGCGAGGCTGACGCCATGGCACTCTAGCCCGGGCAACAGAGTGAGACTCTGACTCAAAAAAATAAACAAATAAATACAGTAATTAAAACCAGATAAAATTAAAAGTTTGCACTGGGCTCGTTTCAAGTGCTCCCGTAGTGGACAGCACAGATGTCGGCTTTCCACCGTGGCAAAGTTCGGATGGTGCTGCCCCAGGGGGTTCAGCTCTCAGAGGGCAGGAGCTGTCTCCACAGCCGTGTCCTCAGCATCTGAGCTCGGTGAAGGCTGGACCAGGGAACAGGTACAGGAATAACACACTCAACAAAATGCAAGCCCAGAAAGGGCGCGGTGCTTTAAAACCTGTGTTTTATGGGAACAGACCGTCGGATGTTTCCAGTGCTATGGGGGGTGGTGACATGGGGCAAATTTGAGGAGGGATGTCTGTCACACTTCCTTCTGGCTGGCCCGGCAAAGGCTCAGACGCTGTTGTTGTTGTTACTGTCGTCATATGCGGGACTGAGGGCTACCAAAAACAGCTAGTTAACGCTTTCCTCTCAAGTTTTTCCCTGGACATCGAGGGTTTAGGCTAAACAGACACCCTTGTCACCTTGGCCTGAGACACTGCAGAAAAGAGCTAGTGTCATGAATGTGCCGCTTGTGGGTTTTTGTTTTGAGACAGAGTCTCACTTTGTTGCCCAGGCTATAGTGAGTGCCATGGCGTCGGCCTAGCTCACAGCAACCTCCAACTCCTGGGCTCAAGCAATCCTTCTGCCTCAGCCTCCCAAGTAGCTGGGACTACAGGCATGCACCACCATGCCCGGCTAATTTTTTGTATATATATTAGTTGGCCAATTAATTTCTTTCTATGTATAGTAGAGATGGAGTCTCACTCTTGCTCAGGCTGGTTTCGAACTCCTGACCTCAGTGATCCTGCCACCTCGGCCTCCCATAGTGCTGGGATTACAGGCGTGAACCACGGCGCCCGGCCCCTTGTGGGTTTTTGATTTACCAAGTATCTGTCCCAGGGTAACGGGAAGATATGATGAAAATAGTAAGAAGTTGGGATCATTATGTTTTTATGAAAAAGGAAATTTGCAGCTTCCCCCCGCCCCTTCCAGCCACCCTGAGTTACGAAGCCCAGGCTGCTGCTTTGACATTGCTGGGGCTTATACAGTCGCTGCGGTTACTGTAGCTGTGGCACCCACGTTGCTTCGGATTAATTCACATTTAAGTGGATTCGGTGCTCACTGAAGTCCTTGTACCGTTGCTGTCCCTCCTGGTTAGTTCAACGTCATTACCATCCTTTTTCTAGGAGGGACTCATGCTGTTTTCATGTCTGAGAATGTCTGTTGTCTTTGCCTTTAAACACTATCTCAGCTGGGTATAATATTCTTCCATTGTATTTTCTTCCCCCAACACTTTTTAACTATTGTTCCACTTCACCGGCCTATATGTTGCCGTGGTGAAGCCTGAGGGCTGCTGATTTTTCCCCCATGTCAGGCGATTTGCCTTTTGTTCTTCATGATTTCTGAGGAATTCTTTCTTTTTGCCTCATAGTTCCTTAGCTTAACCAGACCAGGTATCAGAGGTAAATGTTTTGTGTTAAACTTATGTTACGTGATGGACTCTTTCAATTTCCAGACATATATATATATTTTTTTTAATTTTTTATTTTATTTTATTTTATTTTGAGACAGAGTCTCACTCTCTTGCCCGGGCTAGAGTGAGTGCCCTGGAGTCAGCCTAGGTCACAGCAACCTCCAACTCCTGGGCTCAAGCCATCCTCCTGCCTCAGCCTCCCAAGTAGCTGGGACTACAGGCACGCACCACCATGCCCGGCTCATTTTATAATATATATATATATATATATATATATATATATATATATTTTAGTTGGCCAATTAATTTCTTTCTATTTATAGTAGAGACCGGGTCTCGCTCTTGCTCAGGCTGGTTTCGAACTCCTGACCTCAAGCAATCTGCCTGCCCCAGCCTCCCAGAGCGCTAGGATTACAGGCGTGAGCCACCACCGCACCCGGCCTGGAAGTACATATTTTTAATTGCTTAGAAGATCTTCTGTTACATCAGTTGGTATCTCTGCTTCAGGAGTGCCCGGTGGGTGGGTTTCCTGTTGCCGCTGTGACAAATGACCACACACTCAGGGGCTTACGACAACACAGCTTTATTATCTCACAATTCAGGGCTCACAGCAAGGTGTGGCCGGGGCCGCGTTCCTTTCCAGAGGCTCTAGGGGAGTCTGTCTCCTTTCCTTCTCCAGCTGCTGGGACCCACCTTTGTTCCTGGGCTCGGCCTCTCCTCCTCCCCACAGCCTGCAGCTGCTGGCTGGCTGGCGGGGCTTTCTCACCTGGAGCCTCTCAGCCTCCCAACTCCACTTTTTTTTTTTTTGAGACGGAGTCTCACTTTGTTGCCCAGGCTAGAGTGAGTGCCGTGGCGTCAGCCCGGCTCACAGCAACCTCAATCTCCTGGACTCAAGTGATCCTCCTACCTCAGCCTCCCAAGTAGCTGGGACTACAGGCATGCGCCACCATGCCCGGCTAATTTTTTTCTATATATATTAGTTGTCCAATTAATTTCTTTCTATTTATAGTAGAGACGGGGTCTCGCTCTTGCTCAGGCTGGTTTCGAACTCCTGACCTCAAGCGATCCGCCCTCCTCGGCCTCCCAGAGTGCTAGGTAGGATTACAGGCTTGAGCTACCGCGCCCGGCCTGTTTCATTTTTAAAAATCTCTTCTTTAGGCCGGGCTCGGTGGCTCACGCCTGTAATCCTAGCACTCTTGGAGGCCGAGGCGGGCGGATCGCTCGAGGTCAGGAGTTTGAAACCAGCCTGAGCAAGAGCGAGACCCCGTCTCTACTATAAATAGAAAGAAATTAATTGGCCAACTAACATATATAGAAAAAATTAGCCGGGCATGGTGGCGCGTGCCTGTAGTCCCAGCTACTCGGGAGGCTGAGGCAGCAGGATTGCTTGAGCCCAGGAGTTTGAGGTTGCTGTGAGCCAGGCTGACGCCACGGCACTCACTCTAGCCTGGGCAACAAAGTGAGACTCTGTCTCAAAAAAAAAAAAAATCTCTTCTTTGAACTTGTATTTTACCAACTTGTTTTTATTTTATTTATTTTTTTAAAAAAATATTTATTATTTATATAAATGTTATTAAATTTTTATTCCTGTAAATTGTTATTAATCAGAGAAGCAGAGGAGTACTAACTTGCTTTTATTAATTTGTTCTATTGCACGAAGTAATCAGAATGGACTTGCTCCTGTTTCTTGGGTTATGTTTTCTGTTAGGTTGAGCTCTTGTCCTTTTTTTCCTTTTCTTTTTAAACTTTTAATGGAAGTATGATGTACATACATATGGGAAGGCACACATTTTGTAATTGTACAGCGAGATGGATTTTCACAGACCTGACACACCCATGCAACCAGTGCCCAAAGCGAGCCTCGACACCAGCAGCCTCCTGGAGCCTGCCGGTCCCTTCCGGTCACTTTGCACCCACAGGTGACCCTCCTTCTGGTTTCTGATGACGTGGACCCGTTTTGCCCGTATTTGCACTTCAGAAAAGTGGAATCGTGTGTGCTCTCTTGTGACAGCTTCTCTCGCTCCCAGTACGTGTGTGAGTTTCTCCCGAGTTGTGTGAAGCTGTGGGTGGTTTATTCTCACGGCGTGTGATATCCCTTGTATTACTAAAGCATGATGTATTTATTAATTTTTTTTGAGACAGAGTCAAGGCTAGAGTGAGTGCTGTGGCATCAGTGTAGCTCACAGCAACCTCAAACTCCTGGGCTCAAGCAATCCTCCTGCCTCAGCCTCCCGAGTAGCTGAGACTACAGGCACACGCCACCATGCCCGGCTAATTTTTTCTATATATTGCTAGTCGGCCAATTAATTTCTTTCTATTTATAGTAGAGACGAGGTCTCCCTCTTGCTCAGGCTGGTTTCGAACTCCTGACCTCGAGCAATCCGTCCGCCTCGGACTCCCAGAGTGCTAGGATTACAGGCGTGAGCCACCGCGCCTGGCCAACCGTGATGTATTTATCTATCCTGCTGGTCATGGGCATTTGGGTGGTTTCCAGTTTCTACTATGATTTGTTCCACTGTGAACATTCCTAGGACATACATGTCTTTTGTATTTCTGTTGCAATTCACCTACTTGTGGAATTGCAGAGTATTGGACATGTTTGTGTCTGCAGAGGTTTCACTTTAGCAGATACTCCTGAAACACTCTCTAATGTACACTCCTCCCAACAGAGTAGGAGAGTTCTAGCTGCTCATACCTTTGCCAACACTTGGTGCTTTCTCTCTTTGCATTTAGCCATTCTGGAAACTGGGTAGTTTGGATTTGCATTTCTCTGATGACTAACTGAGCATCTTTTCAAATTTATTAGAATTTTCTCTTTTGTAAAATGCTCGCGTCTTTTGTCTATTTTTTTTTTTCAATTAGGTTGAATTTTTTTTAATGATGGGTAGGAGTGTTTAAAAAGAATGAGTCTTTTCTCAAAGACATGTATTATGGATATCTATTTACTCCTGTGAATTACCTTGTGCCTCTTTTAATAGTATTTTCAGATAGGCCAGGCGCAGTGGCTCACGCCTGTAATCCTAGCTCTTTGGGAGGCTGAGGCGGGCGGATTGCTCTAGGTCAGGAGTTCGAAACCAACCTGAGCAAGAGCGAGACCCTGTCTCTACTATAAATAGAAAGAAATTAATTGGCCAACTAATATATGTAGAAAAAATTAGCCAGGCATGGTGGCGCATGCCTGTAGTCCCAGCTACTCGGGAGGCTGAGGCAGCAGGATCGCTTGAGCCCAGGAGTTTGAGGTTACTGTGAGCTAGGCTGACGCCATGGCACTCACTCTAGCCTGGGCAACAAAGCCAGACTCTGTCTTAAAAAAAGAAAAAAAAAATAGTATTTTCAGATAAACAGAAGCTCTTAATATTAACATAATCCAAATTATTGATGTTTTATGGTTAGGACTTTGGGTCCTGTTTAACCAGTCGTTGCTGCTCGGAGACAGTGAGGATGTCCTCCTCGGAAAGTGCTGTGGTCCTGCCTTTGACCTGGGCGGCTGCCTTCGGGCTGGGCTGGGGTGAGGCAGGGTCGAGATGCATTTTTTTCCCAGTTGGATACCGGGTTGGAAAGACCCCCCCTCCCTGCTTTGTGTGGCCACCTGGTCACAGCCCAGGGGACGGCGCGTGAGTCTGTGCTCTGGCCAGTGCATCTCGTGGGCGCGACAGGAGTCTTCTGCTCGTGGGCGCATCCTGCACTGGGCTTGTGCGGTTGCGGTGCTGCGTTTTGCCGCCTTGCTCTCGCCGCCGAGGCAGCTCGGCCTGGACGTTTTCCTTGCACCGACACCACCTGCTGAGGCCTGGACACTCCAGCCTGTACGTCCGTTTTCCTCTTGGTCTGAAGTTGGAGGACAGGGTCTCGGATTCTGGGCCCTGTCCTCCCCACGGGGAGGAGCCAGGGATGAGTTTGGGCAGTGTGGACCCGGCGTGGTGCCCACTGCCCAGGGGGTGTCCTCTCCTCCGTGGTGACACCTCACACGCTGGTCCCCTGGGTTTGGGAGACCCGGGAGCCTCCCCTCTGCCTGGTGGGTCCCCGGTTCAGCCTTTCCTCCCCCTGGAAGTTCTGTTTGTCCCCAGCCGAAAAGGACAAGAAACAGGCGTCTTATCTGGTCCTGGGGGTGGTGCAGGGTTAGACTGGGCGGCAGCCGGGCCACCTTCCCACTCACCTGCAGCTGCCGATGCTCCCAGCACCAGGTTGTGACCTTCCTTCTCTGACCACCAGGTTGTGACCTTCCTTCTCTAACAGCCAGGTTGTGACCTTCCTTCTCTGACTGCCGGGTTGTGACCTTCCTTCTCTGACTGCCGGGTTGTGACCTTCCTTCTCTGACCGCCGGGTTGTGACCTTCCTTCTCTGACCGCCGGGTTGTGACCTTCCTTCTCTGACTGCCGGGTTGTGACCTTCCTTCTCTGACTGCCGGGTTGTGACCTTCCTTCTCTGACTGCCGGGTTGTGACCTTCCTTCTCTGACTGCCGGGTTGTGACCTTCCTTCTCTCAACAATGCAGAGTTGTCTTCATTTGGTGCATTTTACTACCCTTCGAGAAAGGAGGTGTTACTAGGTTAAAGTCAATGCTACAATCTTTTGCCTCCCCCAGTTTTTTCCCTACCATAAGAGACTCACTGTTTTCTCCAACTACTTTCTCCTGGATGTTCCTTCAGCTTCCTTTTCCCAGCAGGAAAATCCCATCTTTCACTCTCGCTGTTTCATTTTTACTAAGAGCTCCCACTTATTGAGAGTGTGGGAGAATCATCTCATGAGATAGTTTGTATTATCAGGCCCTGAGAGGGTGAGTAAGTCCCTCAAGACCACACAGCACAGCTTGTGTGGAAGAGCCAGGCAGCAGGTGGGGGGGCGGGCTTGTGCCTTGCTCAGTCACCACCCTCTGGGCCCTCTGGTCCTCCAGGTAGATGTTCGGAAAAGGCTCCAGAGAGAGGCAGCCTCTCTTCCCTGCAAGGAGCACCAAAGCTCCTTTAGTTAAAGTGGCCCCGTTGTTGGGGCTTTCTCCTTTCTCCCCGACAAATACTCCCCCAGGGGGCTGCGTGCACATCCTCCCTGCTCCCTCCTCCCTCCTCAGATGAGGGGGTTTGCAGACTGACACTACCTCTGCTGGTTTCCCTTGGCAACCACCTTACGGTTTAAAGCACAGTTCACAACATCGCCACTCTCACATTAGGACAAAAAGTAGCAGCGTGTGGACTGTGCTTCCCGTAGCGTAGCTCCTGAGGGAGGGGGTGGTTTTCTTACCTCCTGTGGCACACTTGTGAGCAAACAGTAAATTTTTTAAATACATTAAGGTTTTTTTTTTTTTTGAGACAGAGTCTCACTCTGTTGCCCGGGCTAGAGTGCCGTGGCGTCAGCCTAGCTCACAGCAACCTCAGACTCCAGGACTCAAGCAATCCTCCTGCCTCAGCCCCCCGAGTAGCTGGGACTACAGGCATGCGCCACCATGCCCGGCTAATTTTTTCTATGTATATTAGTTGGCCAATTAATTTATTTTTAGTAGAGACGGGGTCTCGCTCTCGCTCAGGCTGGTCTCGAACTCCTGAGCTCAAATGATCTGCCCTCCTCGGCCTCCCAGAGTGCTAGGATTATAGGTGTGAGCCACCGCGCCCGGCCAAGAGGTTTTTTAAACCTTTATCTCAAACTTTACTCCCAGGCTTCCTCGGCTTGGACACAAGGAGCTCCATTGTCCCTGGTCACAGAGACTCACTGCACACAGACCTCCCTTGTGGTCCTTCTCGTGGTCACAGAGACCCACCGCACATGGTGCTCCCACGTGGTCCTTTGCGTGGTCACAGAGACCTGTGGCATGTGGAGCTCCTGTGTGGTTATTTGCGTGGTCATAGAGACCCACCGCACATGGAGTTCCTGCATGGCCTTTGCGTGGTCACAGAGACCCGTGGCACGTGGAGCTCCCTCGTGGTCCTTTGCGTGGTCACAGAGACCCACTGCACACGCCTCGTGGTCCTTTGCGTGGTCACAGAGACCCACTGCACACGGAGCTCCTGCATGGTTGTTTGCGTGGTCACAGAGACCCATGGCACATGGAGCTCCCTCGTGGTCCTTTGCGTGGTCACAGAGACCCACCGCACACGGAGCTCCTGCATGGTTGTTTGCGTGGTCACAGAGACCTATGGCACATGGAGCTCCCTCGTGGTCCTTTGCGTGGTCACAGAGACCCACTGCACACGCCTTGTGGTCCTTTGCGTGGTCACAGAGACCCACCGCACACGGAGCTCCCTCGTGGTTATTTGCGTGGTCACAGAGACCCACTGCACACGCCTTGTGGTCCCTTGCGTGGTCACAGAGACCCACCGCACACGGAGCTCCCTCGTGGTTGTTTGCGTGGTCACAGAGACCCGTGGCATGCAGAGCTCCCATATGATTCTTCAGCCGGTTCAATGGTTAGTCCTTATCACAATGTGCCTTTCCTGTCATGGACTTCACATTTATAGCCTGTCACTTTTCCGAGAGTCCAGCCTCGTGGTTAGCTCTTTCTCAAGTGGACTTGACGTTCCATGGCCTCACACCCTTCCCAGAGTGCTGTGGGGCTGAGGATCCAGCCCAGCCCCACCCGGCACGGGCCCGACGTCCTCCTCCGCTGACGGGGAGGCGTCCGTGTGGCTCCGTGTGCGCCGAGCCTCGGCGTGCTCCCAGCTCCGTGTCGCGAGGGCGTGCAGGGGCCCACCTCTCGGCGGTCCTGCTCTGCCCGTGCGGTGCCAGAGCCCGGCAGCCGGGCGGGGGACCCGGGAGCTCGGAGCACAGCAGGCGCCAGCCCCGGGGCCTTTGCTCGGCTTCTCGGTCCCTGGCGGATGCCCGCGCTCCGCCTGGCCCCAGCCGCTAACGGTCGAGTCTTAGAGAGAGCGACCTCGGCCATCGTGAGTGATCCTGGGGCTTCTCAGGTAAGAACAGGCCTCGAGCTGCTCTTGGCTTGCGTGGGCTGCACATGGCAGCCAGCGACTAATGACTAACTAACTGCCCTCCCCACCTGTGACTCAGCCACGGCTGCTCGTGAATCTGAATCTACGGGTGTTATTTATACCGTGGCTCGTGACAGGGCTGGCATTTTGTTTGATTAAAAATAAAGGCAAACACAGTTTTACAGAGGTAGGATAATAAATATCCACGCTAAACTCCAGATGACCCAAATGCAGAAGGCTGGATGTTTTTTTTTGGAGACAGAGTCTCACTCTGTTGCCCGGGCTAGAGTGCCGTGGCGTCAGCCTCGCTCACAGCAACCTCAAACTCCTGGGCTCAAGCCATCCTCCCGCCTCAGCCTCCCGAGTCGCTGGGACTACAGGCGTGTGCCACCTCGCCCAGCTAATTTTTTTTCTATATACTTTTAGTTGACCAATTAATTTCTTTCTATTTTATTTTTTTTAGTAGAGACGGGGTCTATGCCCTTGCTCAGGCTGGTTTTGAACTCCTGACCTTGAGCAATACCGCCTCGGCCTCACCAGAGAACTAGGATTACAGGTGTGAGCCACCGCGCCCGGCCAGATGTTGTTATCTTAGTAGGAACCAGTTAGTGTAAGGAAAGCGAAATCCTCACTTAGATCAACACGACCTGAAAGTAAAGCGCGTCTCTTCTGGTTCAGGTGCTGAGCACGTTTCGGAAGAGTCCGATGCCGACAGTTGCGGGCTTGACATCAGGGAGCACGAAGGCGGCGTCGGCCCACCTGGGGGTGGCCGTCGCGTGTAGGGGGAGCCCGCGAACACGCCTTCTCCACGCCTGGGCCTCTGAGCCTCCTCCTGGGAGGGGTGGGGTACGGGGAGGTGAGTGCCTCTCGAGTTGCTGAGGGAAGTGGCTTCGGTGTTGTGCTTGCTTCCCAGGGCTGCTGTGACAAGTGACCACAAGCCGTGTGGCTCAGAACAGCAGGATGGTTCTCTCACAGTCCGAATCGGGGGGCTGGCCGGGCCGCACCCCCTTCGAGGCTCTCAGACAGGAGGCTTCCTTGGCACCCGGCTCTGGCTGGGGTGCTGGCAGTCCGTGGAGTTCCTCGGCCTGTGGCGGGGTCCCTGCAGTCTCCGCTCCGGTGTCACCTGGCCTGTTCCCCTCAGGCCTCCACATCTTCCTGGTAAGGACACCAGCCCAGGGACGGCCAGTCGTCTCGCGCCGTGTGTCAGGAGGGCTGCTCCGTGCTCTACCTCGTGGCCCTCGCTCCTTTCCCACGACCACCAAGCGGGTTTGCCTCTGGACTGTCAGTTCCGGAGTCCATTTTTCCATGTGTGTGTTTTTATGCCGGCCCCATCCTGTCTCGATTGCTTTAAATCTGCAGTGAGTCTTTTTTCGTTTTTTGTTTTTTTGAGACAGAGTCTCACTGTGTTGCCCGGGCTAGAGTGCCCTGGCGTCAGCCTCGCTCACAGCAACCTCAAACTCCTGGGCTCAAGCGATCCTCCTGCCTCAGCCTCCCGAGTAGCTGGGACTACAGGCATGCAACACCATGCCCAGCTAATTTTTTCCATATATTTTTAGTTGTCCAATTAATTTCTTTCTATTTTTAGTAGAGACGGAGTCTCGCTCTTGCTCAGGCTGGTCTCGAACTCCTAACCTTGAGTAATCCACCCGCCTCGGCCTCCCAGAGTGCTAGGATTACAGGCGTGAGCCACCTCGACCAGCCCGTCTGATTACTTTACATCTGCAGTGGGGTCTTCCAGCTTTGCTCTCTTGTTGGGCCGCTCCAATTCCTTTGCCTTTCCATGCAGATTTTAGATCTGTCGATTTCTATCCTAAAAAGAGATCTTGCTAGGATTTCTGATTGGAACTGAATCTATAGGTCAGTTTGGGGAGACTTGCCATCTTAGCAGTACTGAATCTGTCGGTGGGTGAACACGGCATTTTCTCCGTTTATTCAGGTCTTCTTTGATTCCTTTTATTAGTGGTTAAAGTCAGGAAGCTGGAAGGTCAGCATGTTGCTTATAAATTTGGAGATGCACAGAAAAATAAATTATTTTAAATGACTAAAATGGGGAGGGGAGCACTAGGGGTGGGGGAGGGCCGGGGCCTGCCTCGCTCAGCACCAGGTCCCAGAGCGGGACTCGCACCCGGAACCGCCTGCGCCTGTGACTCAATGGAAATGAGCCGAGCGTGTTGCGTGCATCTATGTACATGGTGCCAAGAAGGACCCTCGGGGATTGATGCTGTTAGTGAAAACTTTTAGCATATTATGGGGGTACAAGTGCTAAGGTTACTTATATTGCCTATGCCCCCCTCCCCCCTCGAGTAAGAGCTTCAACCGTGTCCATCCCCCAAATGTTGCACATATTACTCGTTGTGGTTGTATACACCCATCCCCTCCTCCCCCCTCCCCCCCTCCTGACACCCGATAAATGTTACTCCTATATGTCTACTGAGGTGTTGATCCGTTAATACCAATTTGCTGGCGAGTACATGTGGTGCTGGTTTTTCCACTCTTGAGATACTTCACTTAGTAGAATGGATTCCAGCTGTATCCAGGAATATACAAGAGGCGCTAGATCACCATTGTTTTTTGAAGTTGAGTAGTATTCCATGGTATACATATACCACATTTTATTAATCCACTCATGAATTGATGGGCACCTGGGTTGTTTCCACATCTTTGCAATTGTGAATTGTGCTGCTATAAACATTCGAGAGTGCAGGTGGCTTTTTCATAAAGTGACTTTTGATCTTTTGGGTAGATGCCCAGTAGTGGAATTGCTGGATCAAATGGTAGGTCTACTTGTAGCTCTTTGAGGTATCTCCATATTGCTTTCCACAGAGGTTGAACTAGTTTGCAGTCCCACCAGCAGTGTAGGAGTGTTCCTCTCTCTCCGCATCCACGCCAGCATTTGTCGTTTGGGGACTTTTTGATAAAGGCCATTCTCAGTGGAATTAAGTGATGTCTCATGGTGGTTTTGATTTGCATTTCCCTGATGATTAGAGATGCTGAGCATTTTTTCATATGTTTGTTGGCCATTCTTCTGTCTTCGTTTGAGAAGTTTGTTTGTGAAAACTTTTGAATACCGTTTGGCCCTAAACTAAACGAGCCCAGGAGGAGGCTTCCTGAGTGGAAGGAGCCAGCCGGGCCCAGGCAGGGGTCTGTCTCCAGCAGGGAGAGACGGTGGGACTGGGGGCATCAGGCTGGAGCTATCTCCAGACTAAAAATAAAGTCCCAAGCGTGTTTGTTCACAGCATCCCGGGGGAGAGGGCTGCGTCCACAGTTAGCTCCAAGGCTGCCAGAGCCCGGGTGCGCGTCCCGTCGGCCTGTGCGTTTCCCGCTGGCCCCTGCTGGCTGCGGTGGGGGACGCAGCGTCCCATGGGACCTTCTGGAGGGTTTGGCCGGATTTTAAAAGATCTCGAAGAGGTTCCCTGCGGCCACTCCAAAGCGTGATTTGACAGGGCCTGGAGCTGCTACGGTGCTGAGACTCACAGACGCTCCTCATCACAGGATCGCGGACGAGTGTTTTTCCGTTGCAAGAGAGGATTCTCTCCTCCGTGTTCACGGGCCTCGTGGGGAAACCACGCCGACATCGCTGTGATCCGGGAGAAACCGAGACACAGCGACGCGCAGGGGGGTGTTCGGCCTGGCAGTGCTGACGGGCGCTCAGAAAGTCCCAGCTGGCCGGTGGCAAATGTGTGGCCGCCCAGGCAGCGTCCCGTCCTGGGCCGTCTGGAGGCTCACGTGGGCCGCCTGGTGTGTGCGGACAGGGGCACCTGCCACTGTCTCAGCTCAGCTTGCAGTTTTTGTCCTTGCAATCTCCTTAGGGAAAGAACAGGCAGACGCTCCCCGGGAGGGGGTGGACTTTTGCTCTGTCCGGCCGCTGTGATGGATGCGGGGTGCAGTTCAGTGGGAAAGAGACTGGTGCATGGGAGACCCTGAATCCTCAGGGCTTGGCCGGCGGTGGTGTGGTGGCTAGAGGAGGAAGCAGAGGTGGAGGGCGGGGCGGAGGCCAGAGGGGACAGCCTGGAGGGTTCCAGGCTGAGCGCAGGTGGGAGGAGGGGCGAGGGCAGGCCCAGGCGGACACCCTGAGCTGCCCTTCTCACGGGAGCTCTCACGGGAGGTATGAAGCAGGGGATGGAGACCCAGGTGCATCTGGAAGACCCAGGCCCGGCCTGGAGACCTGGGTGACCGGCTCTCAGAAGGGAAGCTCCTCCTGGGCACCTTGTTCTGCCTCAACCTCCTGGGAGGCTCCCGGACGCGGCACACTTTCTCCTGGGGCTTGGGGGGGCCTCGTAGCCAAGTCCAAGCGGTCCTTATCCTTTAAGAGAGCATGCACTCGGCTACTTAAAATCCTTCCATAAGCATCACATTTTATTTTATTTTTATTTTTCATAGAGATTGAGGTCTCGCTATGTTGCCCAGGCTGGTCTCGAACTCCTGGCCTCAAGCGATCCTCCTGCCTCAGCCTCCCAAAGTGCTAGGATTACAGGCGTGAGCTGCCGTGGCCAGCTTCATTTTAGAGGAGATTGTTTTCTGAGCATTTGCCGGGTACACTGGAGTTTTTTCTTTTGAAGGGGAGCCGCTGAGGCCTGGCGCCCACCCCACACCTTCTCTGGGCTGAGGCTCTTATTCGAGACTGTTTTTCTTTTCCCTCCTGCCTCCTGGTCAGCACTTTCCCCCTTAGAATTAACATTCTTAATTCAGCTTTACTGAAGACCTTCAGAGTCTGATCTCACCCCGTCTAGCTGCAAGTGCTTTGAGGAACATTCGGGGTGAGCCCCACGAACAAGATAAGCCAGGCGTGTGCCGCAGCCCCGAGATGCCTCGATCCTGAGCGGTTCGGACTGTCGTGATCATAAATCTCGTTGCGTCTACTTTCAGGAAGGGAGGACCCCTCTCTGGCGTTCTCCGGTCACTTGATAGAAACCCTCTTTTCCAACCGCCGTCCTTCCTTGATCGGCTGCCAGCGTGTTCCCTGCAGGCCTGCCGCCCGCCCAGAGGCGCCGGAAGTGAATGCGGGAGATGGTTTCTCAAAGAAGCAGAAAATTGGTTTCTGGGAGGAATAGGAAAAGATATTTTTCCTGTTTAAAAATATTTATTGCATTCTTTTTTTTTTTTTTCTTTTTGGAGACAGAGTCTCACTCTATTGCCCAGGCTAGAGTGAGTGCCGTGGCGTCAGCCTAGCTCACAGCAACCTCAAACTCCTGGGCTCAAGCAATCCTCCTGCCTCAGCCTCCCGAGTAGCTGGGACTACAGGCATGCGCCACCATGCCCAGCTAATTTTTTCTATATATATATTTTTAGTTGGCCAACTAATTTTTCTATTTTTAGTAGAGATAGGGTCTTGCTCTTGCTCAGGCTGGTTTCAAACTCGTGATCTTGATCGATCCTCCTGCCTTGGCCTCCCAGAGTGCTAGGATTACAGGTGTGAGCCACCACACTGGGCCTATAGCATTCTTTTTAATTTTAGAGGAAATGCATCCTCATTTAAAAAAACACTTGAGAATGGCTGGGCCTGGTGGCTCACGCCTGTAATCCTCGCACTCTGGGAGGCCGAGGCGGGAGGATTGCTCGAGGTCAGGAGTTCAAAACCAGCCTGAGCAAGAGCGAGACCCCGTCTCCACTATAAATAGAAAGAAATGAATTGGCCAACTAATATATATAGAAAAAATCAGCCAGGCATGGTGGAGCATGCCTATAGTCCTAGCTACTCGGGAGGCTGAGGCAGCAGGATCTCGAGCCCAGGAGTTTGAGGTTGCTGTGAGCTAGGCTGACGCCACGGCACTCACTCTAGCCTGGGCAGCAACAAAGTGGGACTCTGTCTCAAAACAAAAACAAAAACAAAAAAACCAACACTTGAGAAGAAAGGTTGAAACCGACCCATAGTCTATGACGACCCACAGTCACCGACGGTGGCACATGGGGCCACCCCTCTCAGCTCTTTCTCCCCGCGAACATGCGTGCAGGTTCACAGGCATGTTACACGGCTGGGAGCATACTTCCTTTCTGACTTCATGCCCTTTGTGCTTTTACTTCACGTCCCCAGGGTGATGCTTTGGGGGAAGAGATCTCCCTGTTTTCAGACCTGCTGTCTGGAAAAAGAGCTGAGCGGAAGGAAACCTCGTGGCGGCCAGAGGGGGGCTGGGGCAGGGCCAGGACCAGCCGGACAGACGGGACACCCACCGGCCACTGCCTCCCCCCCACACACACACCTGCTGCCTGGGCGCCAGGAGGGCGTGGCCGGGGGCTCCCCTGGCGGGTGGGGCCCAGGGATCTGGGAGGCAGAGCAGGTCGCGCCCCCCCCTCCCCCCAGAAACCCTTTTCTTACCCTCCCGAGTCTCTGAATGGAGGGAACTTTGGGGAGACCCTTTGCACCCCCATTCATGCTGTCACTGCGACTCCACAGGGATCGACTACAAGACCACCACCATCCTGCTGGACGGCCGGCGGGTGAAGCTGCAGCTCTGGTGAGTTGGGGTCCCGTCCTGGCTCCGGGAAGGACCCGCTGGGCAGGGGAGGGGCCCCCAGCCTCGCCCCGGACGGCCCAGCGCCCCGCGGGCCTCGGCCCTGTGCTACGAGCTTCGGCCGGCCAGGGGCCTCTCCGGAGGAAGGTGGTGACCCCCTGGGGCCCATAGGCACCTCGTGTTGCGGGGGGGACCCCAGGACCGACACAGCACCGTGTGGGTAACGGGCTTTGTGGGTGCAGGACATGAGACCTGGTGCCTGGGAAGACGCCTCCCGGGGCCAGGAGGGGGCGGGCGGGGAGCTCCCAGCGGGAAGTCGGAGCATCCTGGTGCAGGCTGGGGAGGAGGCCTGCCAGGCACCCCGCCCACCCTGGGGCTCAGGGCTGGGTCTCCAGGCTCCCAGGTTCCGGGTCTGCCCCTCTGGTGCCCTCTAGTGGGGGGCAGAGGCTCCTGCTGTGACTAAGCCCAGGGCTGGGTCTTTCTGGACCACTGGGGCCAGTTTCCTGCCACCCCCTCCCGCCGCCCCGCCCTGCTGGCCCACCCCCCAGTCACCTGCACCTCCAGTGGCCGGTCCGTCTCCTGTCTCCCCACCCACCCGCCGCGGGAGCCTCCTCTGCACAGTGTCCCCTGGGTGCTCGGCCCTTCCTGCTGCCCAGCCCTGGGCCTTCCCCCCAGGGTTAGTCACCCCTGCCCTCCCCCTCCCAGGACACATTATTCTCAAGCCCCTTCTGTCCTTTCCCCAACTCCCAACTCCTGGTGCTGGTGTGAAAGCCATCTGCGGGCCCCGCTCTGCCCATGCCTTCCCCTGACCTCACAGGCTGCACCTGCCGGCTGCTCTGGCACCTTCCCAGGCCCCTAGAGGCCCACATGGCAGCTGGAACGCGCTCACCTCCCCCCCCCCCCGTTCTGCCGGGGTCCGAAAACGCCTGTGTGACCCCAGGCCACACTGGCCAGACCCCAGAGTGGACACTGTCCTCCCCCCAAGCCCCCCGCCCCACGTCCCTGCAGGACCTCAAGGCCCCTCCTGCGTGGACAGCTGTCCACACTGACTTCTCTGCAGGGTCATGCTTCCACCCAGATCTGGGGACAGGGTCTTCCCCGCGCCCAAAGTGGGGCCTCTCCCTGTCCCCACCCCCTCGCCTCACTCCCCAAATCTGCCAGGGCTATCCCGGGCCACGCAGGAGCCTGATTTCTGCAGATGACGGCACAGGCAGGGGTGCCAGTGCCCAGGGAGACCAGGGTAGCGACGGTGACCCCCCCCACCATGGGGCCCTGGGGGTGCACACAGAGTCTGTCCCGAGGGCAGAGTTCATACGCATTCCGTGTGCAATTAACATGCTCACTTCACCAGGTGCCCCCGGGGGCCTGAGGGCCGGACCCACACACGAGGCAAGTTCGCAGGTCTGGGCGGCAGGATACGGCACTTTCGTTCCTGTTGCGTGTCACCTGTGGCTGGTGACAGCCCTGACCCCAGAGAGGAGGCCCTGGAGGCCTTTGGGAGGGGCCAGAGGCACCTCGCCAGGCCTCTACTTTGACTTTTTTTTTTGAGACAGAGTCTCACTTTGTTGCCCAGGCTAGAGTGAGTGCCGTGGCGTCAGCCCAGCTCACAGCAACCTCAAACTCCTGGGCTCAAGCGATCCTCCTGCCTCAGCCTCCCGAGTAGCTGGGACTACAGGCATGCGCCACCGTGCCCGGCTAATTTTTTGTATATATATTTTTAGTTGGTCAATTAATTTCTTTCTATTTTTAGTAGAGACAGGGTCTCCCTCAGGCTGGTTTCAAACTCCTGACCTCGAGCAATCCACCCGCCTCGGCCTCCCAGAGTGCTAGGATTACAGGTGTGAGCCACCACGCCCGGACAAGTTTGACTTTTAAATGACAATGAGAAAAGAGGATGAGGCTGGGAGTGGTGGCTCATACCTGTAATCCAGGAGGCCAAGGCAGGAGGATCACTTGAGCCCAGAGTTCAAGACCAGCCTGAACAACATAGTAAGACTCAGTCTCTACATAAAAGGAGAAAAATTAGCTGGGTGTGGCGGTGGCACCTGTAGTCCCAGCTACTGGGGAGGCTGAGGCAGGAGGATTGCTCCAGCCCAGGAGTTGGAGGCTGCAGTGAGCTGTGATGATGCCATGGCATTCCAGCCTGGGTGACAGAGTGAGACCCTGTCTCTAATAAAAAAAAAAAAAAAAGAGGCCGGGCGCGGTGGCTCACGCCTGTAATCCTAGCTCTCTGGGAGGCCAAGGTGGGCAGATCATTTGAGCTCAGAGTTCGAGACCAGCCTGAGCAAGAGCGAGACCCCATCTCTACTATAAACGGAAAGAAATTAATTGGCCAACTAATATATATAGAAAAAAAAATTAGCCAGGCATGGTGGCGCATGCCTGTAGTCCCAGTTGCTTGAGAGGCTGAGGCAGCAGGATTGCTTGAGCCCAGGAGTTTGAGGTTGCTGTGAGCTAGGCTGACCACTCACTCTAGCCTGGGCAACAAAGTGAGACTCTGTCTCAAAAAAAAAAAAAAA